>JAGXCT010034551.1:0-12310 GCA_022495035.1 Philopotamus ludificatus
AAACATACATGTCCCAAACTTTTTGTGTTTGTCTAAAAAAGTATAAACAATAAATATAATTAATCATTGACCTTTATTATCCGCAATATTATTGTTTTCCGTACAGGATATGAGCGAGATAAAACATCGCGCATGCGCAAGTCCGAGCGAGAAAAAATATCGTGCTGTGCAAGGGTAGTCACCTCCGCGTCGCATTAATCAGTAAAAAAAATCAAAATTAGATCGATATTTTAGATTCTTCTACTAATATATATCATGATTAACTATTTTTATTCATAGAATAACCCATTTTTAAAAAATGACAAGGTATTATTGAAGAATTTATCAATTTTTGCGGTATATTTTCATACATTCACTTTATACTAAATAGACCCACCCCATCGGCCAGCGGCGATAGTTTCGAGCCGTCATGGTATGTAATAATGTTTTAATTAGTATTAAGTATTAATAGAATAAATATTTGGAGGTAATAACTATTTGTTTCTAGGAATAAATGAGCCTCAAAATCGAATATTCTGTATTAAATAGGCAAAGTATCAAACAAGATCTAGCGTATAATAATAATATGTCCGTTTCAGCGTCTAGACGACAGTCCTGAAAATGCAAAAGATTGATAATAATCGTTGATGAACTGTGTGCAATCTATCAAACTGCGTTAAATACATAAATTAATGGTGTCTATTCCGATTGAATTATGGAAAGCGATTATGTGGCTCATTAATCACATTGGACTAAGCGAATTTCACTCGAAATTTTGCACTGCTGTGAGTATCGATTCGGCAACAGAAATTCCGAATGCGATTATGTATGCCAATCCTACGTGTCCTGGCCGTGGAAGATAGATTATGATGAATTAAGCTAATTTAAAAGTGATTATAAAACATTACCAATAAAATAATATTGCATATGAGTGAGCCGTAGATTACGGTCGTTTCGAAAAATAAAATATATATTATATCCAAGATTTATTTTGCATATCGGCTGCAAATGCCGTTTTTTTATGCGTCCAGACATACACAGGGGAGCCACTTAAAAAAATGTAAAAGAAAATCCCGCCTCGATCCCATCAGTCTATTGCATTACTAACCTAGAACGAATAGCGATCAGTAACCGAATGTTATCAGTTAGAAACGGGCCGAGCAGAAAGCGATTTTATTTATTTGCGCCACTCGCAAGAGCCTGGCCGCTATAAATTCAGCGAATTAAATCGTTTTTGCAGGTCTTAGAATGTAATTCGGTAATTAAAAGCGTTTGCTTTCGGCGCACAACAAGTACATGGAATTAATTCGGGCGTTCAGAAAATTAACTAGACCGAAAAATTGCGCCATCGTTCGCCATTAGCCAGAGTCAATATGTTTGTCATAGACGAGACGAAATAATGGACTGTGTATAGACCTTTGGATCTGGTCTGGCCAGGACCTTTAACCTGTCTGCAACCCCACCTCAACACTTGTTTTTGTCTGCGACGTCAGTGAAAGATTTAGCGTCGGGACCGACGCGGTGAATATCAAGCGACGCTTGTCGTTTGCTCTACAAAAAAACATTATGCGGCCAGATGAAATTGGAAATCGGAATTTTTCAATTATAGTATTAAATAGTGCACGAATAGGTTTTTTTATCCGACTCGTCTGAAAAATGCGTTCTATTAAACTCTGAGCGACGACAAAATAATGATTAAGCGAACCTCTCATCAACAACATTTTTAATAAAAGTCGTATGGCTTCCAATTAAAGAATGACAGATTTTATAATAAAATAGGAGAATCGGAAAGAAATCGCATATTTTATGAACTGTTGTTTTTGTCCAAACACAGTGAAGAAATCTATTAAATATTAATATTTTTTTGTAGAATAAGTTATATTTAATTGAGTAAAATGTCCTACCTGGGCTTGAACCCGAGCAAGGTTACTGAAATAACCAATGGCGACTCGTCCATATACACTGTGGAGCTGCAGCACCTCTAAGCAAATTGAGGAAAAATATATTTTTATATATACAGTCAACCATCCTATAGCGTTCACTTCTATAGCGTTTGCGGCGGTTTTTTTGTATAGCGGTCTCTTACATCCCTTGTGTGATTTGCCCGAATACAATCGGGTAGGTATTTTGCACAGTAATTTGTCCGAACTGGATTCGGGCACATCGTACACGAAACTTTTTATAGTGATTTGCCGAATCCAGCTCGGGTCATTCCCCCACCAGTCTAGAGAACGCATCGCGCGCGTTGAGTGACACGTGTCATAATTTGATCTTTCGAGAACAATTACCCACTTTTTCCAAGTGGTTGACCACAGAAGTGGTAAATGTGCATTTTAAATATGTACGTGCACTTAAAAACTAATTGTCAGGAGCTGTTTGCCCCTTTAACTCGCTAGGAGTGTTTTGTTATATTTTGGGGGAATCATCGTCAAAAAACGTTTCAGGGATATTCATTACAATACAGTGAGAAAATATGTTTCTACTTGTATTGTCGCGGAACAAATTATGATCAAGTAAATCGATGCATACGATTTTTAAGGCATTATGTATGTATGTGTTAAAGGGGTTTTCAATCATTCAATTTTTTTTATAAATTGAAATAGAAAAGAAAATATAAAGAGAAATTCGTAAGAAATGATGCTCAACATGTTGATTTTTTGGTTTGTTTCTAAATCTTTTCCTAAAACTTCGAATTAATCAGTCCACAGGGTTAATCTATAATTTCTAAACCTAACTTGCCAATTTTAGTTTTGTCGGGTTTTATAATAGTTTAAACATTTTTCCGGTGCTTCTTAAAAGTTCTTTAAACACGAGCAGTAGTGCTGTCTGCCCATCAGCGCTACGAGCGTCATATATTGAATGGATCTGGGGCATCAGAGGGGTGGGGGGATTTCTTTACTAAGCGCTTTGTTGCGCTGCGACTCGAAGCAGTCCCGCGCCGTCCATACTGAGTCACTTATGAAATATACTTTTTAATTTTTAATGTTCCGCAGCACCCCCAAATATTTTACTTATGAACTGATGAAGTTACTGACGATCATGCGTTAACTGTACACAGAAGTCAATTTCGGTTTCTTCTTCCTCTCCGTTTTCGGACGTAGGCGATCTACTGTATCTTTACTTTTCTCCATTAATTCGTCTGTTTTTCACAAGCTGAAACCATTCTGGAACTCCTCAACCTGCGACAGTTTCTACTATCTTCAACCTTTGGGTCCATGATGTATCCAAAGTATAGTATTTAAACTGTTATATTCTTAACGCATTCCGTCCATGGAATCTTCTACAGCTACCGACAATGTCCATGTCTCTCAATCATATAAAAGTTATAGAAGTACATACCATACGTAACACCGCAGAGTTCAGAGACGGATCTTCATAGAGGATTGACGATAATGTTAAATCACATTATTCAGATATTAATTTCTACCTACAAACTTACGTTCAAACAGATGCTTCTCTTGTTACTAGAGCCATTCGCCACCTAATGTTAAAGGCCACGGGTCTAAGAATCCTTTGCTTTTTGTTTAATTGCGTAACCTCATATACATAATTCGTTAGTACGTTTCAGCAATACTTAAAGTTTCTCGGAAGTTTCCCCCAGTATGGCCGTGTCGTCTACGAAACGGATGTTGTTAATTGCTTTCCCTCCAATTCGCACTACAACCTGACAGTTTTGTGTTGCTTCATTGAACACCGGCTCAAAGTACATATTGAAATACATCCTTGAGAACTAAAACTCTTGCAGATTTCTCGGTATGTGTACTTTTACTACTGCGGACTGGTGGCAGTAAAAAAAAATCTTTGCTGCACACGATCAGAAGCATCCTCAAAATTAATAAAGCAAACAAATACTTTCTTGTGGAATTCTCTGCATTTTTAGAGTAGGACGTTCATGCGGAAGAGGACCTGAGACAGTTATCTGAAGACTAATTAATCTGTTTTCAGCAGTACATCTCGTTTTGTTCTACTTAGGCATGGGCTAGAATTTAGATTTCTTATATACAATTTTGATTTAAAAAAAAAAAATTAGATCACAGAAATTGACTTTACTTGAAAAAAGTGGTAAAATTCTTGAAATACCCTGCAAAAAATCTGTAACTTATTTTTCATTCAAACTAAAATTATAACATTTTTAATGTAGTTGAATTTTTACAAATTAAATAATAAGATAAAAAGTATATTTCTAATTATTGTCTGAAAATTTTACAACTTTGCCATGTTATTCTGTATAATTTTGTATATTAAATTACCAGCGTTTTGTATTAAATAAAAACAAATATTATTTCCAAAAATCATAAATATATAAACGTAATTGTTATTTTTATTAATATAACATTAAAGTGCTTTCAAAAATTGTAAAGATATACTCAATTAAATCTAATACTACGACGATGTTTCAATTGCATTTTTTTGATAATGGTAAACTTTGAGACCTTATATTAGTATTTTTAAAAATAGTCACATATTGACCGATCCGTCGCGGTGAATCGATACCAACCGCGTACTCTGAAGGGGGTATATTTTCAATGGAAATTAGACCCCAAGCATTTCAAGTCAAAATATTGATTAATATCTTTTTTTAAAAAATTGATTATTCTAAGAATAAAAATGACATGCATCATAATTTGGTCGATGTTTTGGACTTTTTAACTAATCAATATGACGCGTGAATGACAACGCTCTCGGGAATGTTTTGCCGCAGACTAAACTCTCGCAGCACGTGTCACTCGCATGTTTCACTCGCACTCGGCACATCGTAACGGATGTCAAAATAAACATCGCGCGCGTGGCAATAGCAGCGAATATTGTTGTTTTTTATTTTTTTCGCAATTTCTGATAATAAAGGTCAACGATCATTTATATTATATATTCTTTAGACTTTATTTTGTAACACCTAGGATTTATATAGGTAAAGCGGAAAGTAATGATAATTTTTTTTTCACATACAAAAAGTTTTTTAAAAAAATATATATACAGTTTTAATCAGTAAAATAATTTCCATTGTTTTCTATTACTTTTCTCCAACAATCAAGCAGCTTTTCAATTCCTTTCTTATAGAACTCTGCAGGTTTTTCGTTAAAGAATGATTCAATGTGATTTTCGATACCGTCAAATGAATTAAATTTTTTATTATTAAGGGAATGCTCTAAAAATCTGAAAAGATGGTAGTCAGAGGGTGCGATATCAGGGGAATATGGGGGATGCTGTAAAACTTCCAAATCAAGCTCCCTGATTTTTTCCTGCGTGATCCGTGCCGCGTGTGGTCTGGCATTGTCGTGCTGCAAATTGCCTTTGATTGTTTACCGTTCAACGTTTTCAACAACTCCGCTTTCATTTTGACTAATTGACAACAGTATACCTCTGCGGTAATTATTTCACCAGGTTTTAATAACTCGTAATGGATGACGCCAATCATGTCCCACCAAAAACAAAGAAGGACCTTTTTTAAGGTCAATGAGGGAAGGTACGGGTACTTCGTTTCTAGAAAACCATTGATTTTTTTTCTTTAGATTGTTGTACCCACTTCTCATCGCTTGTAACGATCCTTTTCAGAAATGATGCCGTTTCGTGCCTAGACAATAGCGACGAACAGATAGTAATTCGCTGCTCAATGGCCGTTTGTAAAGTTCAAAGTGAACCCAAATTTTGCCTGTGTTTTTCCAATGCGCTTTGAGATGGTCTTAACGGTCGTCCAAGGGCAGCCAAGCTCCTCTGACAGTTCTTGATGGTTTCGGGGATCCGCTTCACTGCTGATTTTACATCGTCATCGTCTAATCCAGGGTTCGATTTAGGCGTTTTCAACCCCCTATCACCACTTTTAAATTTTCTAAACCATCTGTAACATTTTTGAAGATGCAATACGTCTCCATAAATTTCACAGATGATCTGAGTGGCTTCTTTTGCTTTCTTTCCTTGATCGAACAAAAATAGCATATAATAACGCAAATGGGTCTCCTCGATTTCTGGCCTTGACATTTTTCTATAGGGTAAAAAAAACCTTTTGAGTATTAACAAAAGTAGATCAACAGAGTCAGCAAAATAAGATCAAATCTTACGTGTTAACTCGACGACAGCCGGCGGCAAACTAATTTCAAAATCGCCCTTTAAAAATTATCATTACTTTCCGCTTTACCTAATATTAAAAGAGTTATTCGAGAAAAACTTGGGTTCCAAACATTTTGAATTTCAACATGTCGTCTATGATTTGCCATTTATTTTTCATGTTTTAGTAAAAAGCAATTTGGCAAAAGTATTCATGGTTTTAACCTTTTAATATCTTAACTTTAACCCAGTTGAATCAAATCTTCGTTAAACCATTAAGGAAATATCTAATCTCCATGGACTACAGCACAGTTAAATTTAAAGCACATCGGCAGATCGAATAGAATGCAAGAATTCATCCCTTTTCACATCAAATTGAAACTAGAAACGAATGGATCATTTACGACATCGTAAGTCGGAATAGACAATTTCTTTCTCCAAATCAAACATCCATTTTAAAGTCTAAGCGTGGTTTAACAATTCAATAACTATTTATTAAAATAAGGCGAAACTGTAAAATAAACGTCAATGTTAATTTAATAAAAAGACAAACCAAAAGTTGAAACCACTAGAATCAATATTTTAAATAAAAAACGAGAAGATTTAAAAAAAAAAGAAGTTTTAAAAGCTACAAGCAACTAAATAAATATTATAAATACGCCATTTCTTTCTGGTTCTCCTAATATATTTATATATTGTATTACGCAAAATGTATGTCGAATAAATCCGCGTATATAATAAAACACCTTTCAACCCTGCCAAAATATAAAATTGATATATACGCGTCTATTTTCTATGACAACATAAATGTGGCGAATCGTACCGTGTCACGGAATATTAATACTTTAAGTTTTTGTTTGCTGAATACGGGATCGTTAAAACAAATCACCCCCAGACAACCCCGTGTGTATGAAATTAAATTCAATTTCGTTTGTGTCTGTTTGCCGAACTGAATTTTCTACAACATAATTAATTACACACGACGAATGATCATAATTGATCCTAGCGATAGTTAAATCGGTGCATTGGCGCTGTTATAATTTATTAACCGTCTATTAACCGGACGGATGGCGGCTAAGCTTTATATGACTATGGGGATTTGGCACGAAATCAATTTCTAGTTAAGCTTGTGGCATAGAAAGTTTAAACCGATCTTTAATACCCTTTACTGACCACAAACAATAAAAGCTCCGAAGCTTTTATTGGGACCAGCGACTTAATGGTGCTTTTTTAAATCGACTACAATACATACGACTATGTCAATCCCTGTATTTATTATTAAAACAAAATCAAAATTAATGTTTTATTAAACGCCTCATTGTTAATTTTGATTTTTTTTTTCTATTATTTCAATTATAATAAAAGTTAAAAATATAATACGCTGAATTTTAATATTTTGAATAAAAATAAATGCATACGTCCAGGGAACATTTAAACAAATATTTGTTTTGACCTTCCTTACTTTGTAAAAATTCGGCCAACACCCTGCGTAAGCTGAATTATACATATTAATAATACACAATACATAGGCATAGTGTTTTGCATATCAATTCTGAAAATATGAATTCATTTAAAGGACAATTTCAGACATTTCTGACATTCAGCATAGACAAAAGGTCGTCGGTAAGGCCTAAAAAGATATTTAACTCTTAATACTACTTTAATTATATTAGGTAGAATATATTTAGAATCATTCAATATATTAGTATATACAGTAAACCCCTCTATAACGTCCTCTCATATAACGTTCCCCCCTATAACGTTTGCGGCGGTTTTTTCACATAACGTCGAGCCCCCCTATAACGTTCGCGCAATGACATAATGTAGCTCCGGATCGCTTGACATCGACACGCATCCGGCGAAACTAAATAAAACTATTTGGTGATTCATCGGAACAAGGCTATCGGCACGAGGCTATCAGAGCATTCCAGGGATATTCACACATACAGTAAGAAAATTTTTTCTACTTTTATATCCATGGAACGAATTATAGTCGAGTAAATCGATGCTCACGTTTTTTTTAACTATTTTATTACGTAATATACGTGCATACCTCTTAATCTTATTAATGATATGATCTAATTTCACAATAAGGTCTCTACAATAATTATTCCATATGCGTCGATTTCTTTGATGTTTAGTTCTATACTTAGTGGTTGAAATAAAACATATTCCCGGAATAGTTTTTATTACATTTATTCATCATATGCTAGCGCATTTTATAAAATTTAACTAATAAAATATCGCGTTGATCTGCTCTACCCGGCAAGTTGCGGTAAGATTACGTCAGCCAAAAGGATATCGCTCATCGCGCAAGCTTAGTCATTTGCGCTAATAGACACGTAAAATGTGGTAAAAAAAAAATAATGGGAATGTGTTGATTTACTGATTTCCTTTAAAATCAAAAAATAAAATTGAAAAACCTTAACCCCCTATTACGTGGAACCTATCCCAACGTTATAGGGGGGTTTACTGTAAACCGAATTATTGCTGATTTGTACTGAATTTCTACATACAGTTACATTTAAAATATTTAGGTTACATACAGTTACATTAAATAAATAGGTTAAGCGAAGAGTAATGTTATTTTTTTGTTGCATTACTTTAAAATCAGTTTCCTCGACAGTGCCATAGATGATTTCGAAAATCGTAAAAGCATAAGGATCAGAGGGACCTTTTAAAACGATGATAACACTTATTAGTGGAGTCATATCTGCGTAAAAACAATCAAGAAATTGTCACAAGAACTCGATTGTCTTTGGCAACAGAAAAGTAGAATTCTAAAAGCACGAAAATAAACACAAAGAATTTTGATACCGCGAACTTTCTTCTACGCTCTTATTTTCATTTTCCATTCCTAAGAAGAATTGTTACCAGAGCCAAGTAGTGGATCTTTAACATCAATCCGAGAAGAAAAAAACAATGATTTTCATCGAATCAGGTACCTGCGCCATCATTGACTAAAAAAATGTGTTCCTTTTATATTTTTTATTATATTTGGTAGGATATTTTAGGAATAATTCACTATGAATTACTAAAAACCTGCAACAACTTGGTCAGACTGTTACAACAGAACTATTAAGATTAAAAGAAGTGTTGTTTTAAAAACAATTAGTTTTAGGATACAATCGAAGATAAATTTTCTAGAATAATAATGGAGGATCACACGTAGCAAGAATTACGCAGGACAAAATAAGAGGGTTAGATTTTAAAGTTCTCCAACATCAACCATATTCATCTACTATTAAACCTTTAGGTTATCACCCCTTTAAATCAATGTAACATTTTCTTTTACATAGATTCAAGAAGTCAAGAATGACTTAAAGCCACATTTTAATAAAAATAACCGCCTGAATTTTACGAAACTGGTATTAAAAAACCCCCTAATCTGTAGATATTGTACGGTTTTTGTTCAAATAAACTATTTCAGGCTCTAAAAATGTCATTTCCGTAATAAAAAGATTTGGTTAAAAAAAATACGCTGAATTTTAATTTTGCTTAAATTTATTTATTAATATTTTATTTGATCTGATTCATCACAATTGTGTGCCAGTCCTTTTTTTACAATGCATTTTTAATGCAATTCTAGTACCCTAACTTCCTCAATTATCCATCGATTCAGGGAATGAAAGTGCTGCTACAAAATTTTAGTCTGTTTCCGTTTGATCTTATTAAGCCACTTTGTCAGGTGTCTTTTTCATTAAAAATAAATAATATATCACATAATTTCATTTTTTCTTTATCACCAATGGTTCATGACTTTAACTGATCTAAAGAACTGTTTTGCAGATTGCAGCCTGTTTCTAATTCGACCTATATCGTCTTCTTTTAACGAGCACTCAAATATTCTAATCATTTTATCACAATGTGATATATAACTTCTTCGAGATGAACACATTAGTTCTCTTAGTCGTTCATGAAGCATCAAACATTCGTCTCCACAGTGGACAATATAGAACACTAGTGTTCAAAATCTTCTTTGGTCCAGATATGGTACTAGGAACCTTCAATCTAATAAGTAACTGGGTCAAGTACGTAAATCCCCACAGTATCTCATCCTGGGCTATTTTCCCCAATGATCGTTTTCAACCATAGTTCTTCGTCATACCTCTGATATTTACCTTCCTTTTTCGATTTTGTCTAAATCTCTTTAATATTTCCTATTTTTTTCCCTTTCGAGCTTTTTCTTTAAAAGACACAGAAAATCATATCTGGGAAATATGGGGATGAGGCATTATAATGGTTTTAATTATCCGAACATTTCCACTTTTCACAAGTAAAATATCTTTAAACACACACAAACACGTGAAACCTTTCCCTTAGTAAAAATTAGATGATTTAGATTTTTTTTAATCAAGGGCAGGGATGATCAACACGCGGTCCGCGAGTCGCATGCGGCCTTCCACACTCTCTTGTGCGGCCCTTCAAAGATTTTTCATTTTGACTTCCCGCAAACTTCCTGTACCTAGGTCCTGTACCTTTTTAATAATATTTCTATTAGTGAATATTTTATTCTTGCAATTTTTTATACTAGGTTTTTTTTGTTAAGCCTAACCGTCCCGATGGGGTCTATTTGGGACCCCAAGTTTTTTAATAACTCGAATAACTCCTTTAATATAAAACCTACGTATCACAAACATTTTGTATTTGTCTAAAAAAGTCTAAAGAATAAACATAATACATAATCATTGACCTTTATTGTCTGCAATTGCGGAAAAAACAATAATATTCCCTTGTGTAGCTACGGGCGCGATGTTATTGGTCGCTCGCATCTGGTACGATGTACCAAATGCTAATGAAACGGATACTAGCATATCACGAATAACTATTGTTGTTCTTAGAATAATACGTTTTTTAAAAAAAAAGTATTATTCGTATTAGTTCTATTAAGTAATTAGAAAAAAACTTAAAAACTTAAAAAAACGTATTATTCGTATTACGTCTATTTTCCACTATAAATACACCCCATTCGGACGATGTTGTTGTTTCAAGCCGCCGTGACGATCGGTTAAAGTAGTCCCCATGTAATAATATTATACATATTCCAGAACTTTTTAGAAACTTCTAAAAACTACATGGACGCAATTTTCACCATTCACTGTTTGTATTATCATAAGTTTCTTACATGCACAACATTTTTAAATTTGTTGCTGGCCCGTTGTATATTATATTTATAAAAAAAATATTCTATAAATTCAAGAGTGGGTAAAAATTCAAAAGCTGAGCTTTCAAGCTCATCTATACACTTACGTCAGCTACTACGTTTCTCCCTGAAGTTAGTAATTCATAATTTATGGTGGTATTTTTGGTATTTGTGTGGTGGTGATGGCGGTCGGCTACAATCATGGTTTCATGGATTCTACGGAACTATGAGGTGCAAGGCCGCTATTCAGGCCACTTCGGTGATGTATGTGCTACAGGAGGTGCCCGTAGCACCTGATCAGACCGTAAATTAAATACGAATTGGCCCTAACCTCGTCTGATTATTATTTTTACAATCCATGTGTTAACAGCTCGACTTCCTGGGTTATGGCTAGCGACCTATCCCGTATTCGAAGAGCCAATATAACCTGGAGGACGACTGTCACGGTCCTGACATCAGGGTTGACACGGATGTGTCTCTGCTGGAGATCGCGTAGTGTCCTCCAGGTGGCAAATAACCGACTCAGAGTTAGAAGGCCACTTAAATAAATAAATAAATAATAAATATTAGATTTTTCCCCTTAAAACGTAGTACTCATAATGCTGATAACGCATTAGTCAGCTATCGAATATATTATTTAATTCCGTATTTACATAATTGCTGAAAGCATTACAAAAAATAAAGCACACAACTGCCTGATAAAAGCCAACAACTACTTAAGTGGAGATATTGAAAACCTTACTTCATATTTTTCTCCACAATATCCAACCGTATTGAACCCACAATTGAAGAGTGGTTAAAGTTTTACATTCGATGTTGATAAAATAACATAAAAACCGTGTTATTATTTTTTGTATATTAAAAATAAATATTTCATGTTAAGTAGTTTTTCAATAGAGAATATTTTTAAATTTCATAGTATTAAATATATAATAACATTGTCTAATAAAAGTGCTATATTTTTACACGAATTATTTGTTTTAACGCTACTTCCAGAAACATAATACAGTAGAACCTCTCATAACGAGCACCTCCCATAACGAGTAACTCGCATAACGAGCAAAAAAAATGTTGAAAAAATTGCTCCCTTGACGAGCGACATTTCGCATAACGAGTGACGCAGAAAGGGGAAGTCACAAACGTATG
>JAGXCT010034551.1:22673-53527 GCA_022495035.1 Philopotamus ludificatus
CAATATTACAACTTGTATATATATATATAATAGAAAATTTATTATTATTTATATTATGCGAATTACGTATGTTAAAAACTAAAGCTTTCGCATTCTGATAAAATAAATCTATCTTATCTTAAGATGATTCAAGCAATGGATTTTATTGAATTATATATGTAGTTGATTAATTAACATCAGCATACAATTATTGTGTCAGGCTTAAAAAATTGATTCAAAAAAATGTATTGCTAATTTTTTACTTCATACCTTTGTATAAAATCTAAAAATAAGTACGAACTTTTCGAATTATTTTTATTAATTTTATTTGTTAAAATCCTTTTTATTTCAGCTATATGAAAATGAAAAATTTTACATTTGCAACCATTGTAAAAACACTCGACATGAGCCAATTCAAAATGCCCGACTTTCCCGATATAAACAATGGCTATGACATGTTCATTGAGGCTGTAGTCGGTTTAAAGGAGAATATGTCCATGAATCTAGACACAATATTGAGCCGATTTATTCTAGGAATTCTTTATTATATTTATACAATTTTATCAAGCATATCAACACTCTTCGGCATTGGAGTTGTACAATTGTTTCTAATAGCAATTTCAGTGTATTTTATATATGCTAAATTGATAATACCCTACAATTCTATTCAGGTGAGGCTGCACAATATTAAAGTATTTTCCAAAAAATAAATCAATTTATACACCGTGTCAATTTAATTTTTTATAGGGTTTGGATTTGCCGAGCAATGCAAAAAAACGAAAAGATTTAAACAATCTCGCGAGGAGGTTGAAAAAAATTGGCAAAAAATTACCACCTCCTTTTCCGAACGGATGGTATTGCTTGGTGGAATCGATAGATCTCAACGTCGGAGAAATACAACAAGTAGATTGTTTAGGTAAAATTATATTTTTATATACATATGTATATTTTCATTTATTTATAATTAAATATATAAATGTATGAAAATAGATAAAATAAATAACTAAAACAGGACAGTTATATGTATACACGTGAATCTGATTTAATCGTGCGACTGTGAATAAAATTTACTCGAATAATTTATACGTAAGTGATGGGCCCCTGCAAAATCGCATAGGTAAAGCATTTATGAGGTTGATCTCTATCAATAGGTTTTTAGAGATTTAGACAAACACTGGCTCAAAATCAATTATTCATGGGATAAGTTAAACTTTTTCTATACATATTAAAATATCCGGAATACAAAATCCTTTAAATAATCGTCTCTTTTGAGTTATCTTAAATATAATCCGATAGGAACACGTTTAATAAACATCATGAATAAAAGTCGGTTAATAGCTTATAAAAAGTAGATCAAGGTTATGATAGTCTAAGGCAAACTGGGATGTCTGTTTCACTAGCCCTTGTAGATTTTATTTTAAAATTATTTTTATGTCATGCTAATAACGTTACAGTATTAAATTTTAGATCGAAAGACTTAGTTAATTATGAATATGTTGTTTCACAATTATGTTTTTTAAATAAATTATTTTTAATTTTGGAATTATTGAAAATATTGGCGGATCGATAACTCGTTCGCTACTTTACGTTCGATACTTTTATTTGAACGAATATGCTAAATTAACGCGATTATTTCTTATTCAGCCATGATTACCACGAGTAGTTGAACACGTCACACATGTTAACATATTACATATATCAATAATCTATCATTTAATATATTTATATATTCACATTTTAAAAGAAAAAAATGTTTTAAAATTAAAAATCTTCATTTTGAATCACGATATTTGTTCAAAATCAATTTATACAGTTTACAACATTATTTTATTTTAATACTGATATTATTAATTATTACCATCATTATCGGCATTAAAACTCTAGGATCCTGAAGTAGGGTTCTACCCTCATGCAGCATCAGTCTACACTTCGACCGATCCGCTACATCTTCACATGCGTCCCGCTGTATATATTAGGAGTACCGAAAAGAAAAATCGTTTTTTTAATTAACGATTTGACTTGCCTATAAAATTTAGATTATTATATGACCTTTTCCGCCCATCTGGCAACATCTTAATGCCTCGCTCATAAACATTTAGAAGTTTTAAAACAAAATACTCATTTTGTCCACTTTTAACTTTGTCATATGTATATTTTTTGCCATAGTGTTGCATCAATCTGAAAGGATGATGTCTGTTAATTTTTCCCGTGTAATTCTTCCGTGTCCGGGAAGCGTTGCCATGCTCCAAAAACACTTCGATGCAGTGGCGCCCCGTCCATATAGCTAGTTTGTGCGGTGCGCACAGGCGCCGGAAGATTAGGTGCGTCAAGAACCGCCAATTGGGAAAAAATTACATAATAATTCAAAAAACTTTCTTAAAATCTAAAAAAAAAAATTTAAATCCTAATTCATTCCTAGCGCTATGATAGCCATTATATTTTACGCTCTCTGTTGGTGTAAAGCACTCATTTTTCATCTCCAATTATCAGGTAACGATGTTTCGTATTCCATTTCCAAAAAATGTTCACATGACACATTCGATCGCCTCGATTGTCTTCACTTAGCTCATGTAGTATCCATTTCCCCTGCTCCCACACCTTGCATTTTTTTTAAGATACTCTTAAACATTTTACCATGAGTATCCGAGATAGTTTGCAATTTTTTCAATAGATAAAGTTGGATTACTTTCGATTTCGGTACTCAGTATGACATTGTCAATTTACTATCTTCCACTTTTTCGGTTATTTTTTAAATCAAAATATCTCAAACCATTTTTGAGACTTGTTAACATTCAAATAATACACCACAAATGTTTTTAGTGGCAATTGTTGCAGTCTCGTTTTTAGATTAAATTTTGAATAAATTCTTCACTCGGTAAAAATTGGTCTATTGTGAATTGGGTTGTTGAATTCGAATTTTCAAATAATTTCAATAGTCACCGAGATAACACAAGAGACGACTTCACAATTCGTCAAACGAATAAAAAAACGTCAATTCTTTCCGGTACCCCTATTAGTTAATTCACCTCAACTTTGGTCTTCGAGACAGGAAAGTCTGTTGCATATAATCCCGCATCCTCAAGTCGTTGGAGTCTGGCCTACGTTACAAAATATCTGACCAGTATGCCCTTGAACATCCGATACAGTTCCAAATATCCTTCCTTCCAGGCATTCATTTGTCGCTAGTCTAAGATAAATCTGAAGTAGCACCTGTTTTATAGTATCGTTTTTCTTCAGACTTAAAATTTGGTTTCATAATTTTGAGTTATTAATGAGCCGAGATATTTGAACTCCCGGACGGATTCGAATCTGTGCTCTTTGACTCTCAGCAGTGTGATTATTGTCCTTGGCATATGGGCATGTATTTTATTATAATTTCTTTGATCTCTAGTCACATTTATATTGCTGCCCGGAATATCATGCATCCTCGACCAGGAAGATGTTCACTTCCTAAGAGATGTTAAAAAATAGGCGCACTAGATCATCACCCTGTCTTAAGCCTAGTTGTGTCTTCAACTCTTCCAAAAGATTAGATTGAACACTCACTTTGTCCATTGCGAGTTTCACCATTATTATTAATTTGAAGTTTTAATATCAATAAACAAATCAGTCGAAGGTTTACTAATATATATGATATTATACATAAATATAAATATACTACTAATTTCCAGGTGAACATTTTGCTGTGTTTAGAACCATGGATGGTAAAGCGCATGTAACAAATGCTCACTGTCCACACTTAGGGGCCAATATAGCAGTGGGAGGAATCGTCAATGATAATTGCATCGAGTGTCCCTTCCACAAATGGAGATTCAATTCTGTTAGCGGAAAATGTGTCTCCATTCCTAATGTAGATCCTGGTTTGTTTTATACTACTATTTTAGTATTATTCTGGTTTTTTTTTTAAATTTCAAATTGTGTTGTTTTAACAGTGCCCAATGGATTGCAGCTAAAAGTATGGACTAGTTCAGAGACTGATGGAGGTATTCATGTTTGGTTTCATGCCGAAGGAGAGCCTCCGTTGTGGGATATACCGGTTATAGAAAAAATTGAGAGTGGATATTGGGGATACCATGCGAGAAACGAATTTCTCATTTCAAGCCACGTTCAGGTATGTATGCATTAATTTATGTAATAACAATCAATATTACACATGTCGAATAAATGGTTATAAATATAGGAAATTCCGGAAAATGGATCGGACATTCCCCATCTCAGTGTAGTGCATGGATCCAATGTAATGGCTGGAAAAGTATTACCAACATCTGATTTTTGGAATTTGCTAGGTAAGTCTTATATAAATTGTTATTCCAGTACGTTTATTAATATTTATAAATTGTTATAAAACTATTTTATTTGTTAATTTTAACTAGGTTTTCATGAGTGGAATGGTAAATGGGAAACATCTAGCAAACCCCACGAAGCTATTGTCACATTGACACATGAATTAAAAATGTTTGGTAAATATACTCTAGTCAAATTGGATGTAGTTGGAAAACAGGTATTTAATTGCGTTTTTTATTATAACTAATAAATATTATTTAATTCATTTTCAATATATGTATCTCGAATGTCTCAATATTAATTGAAATTATGGTATTAATATTATAAAGAATACAAGTATATAGTCAACCCTCTTAGAGTGCTCCTCTCTAGAGCGCTGTTTACTACAAAACGCTAAATTTGCAAGGTCAAATTACATATTTCATAAATATGCAGTGCGAAATAAAGATGAATGCCTTAAAAATTAATATATTGAAAAGTTCAATTTACATAATACGATTAAAATAAAATAATTTTGTTTGGGCGTGTTTCTATAACATGGTCCTATCTCGGCGCTATATGAAGGTTGACTTTTTTTTATAAATTAATATAATTTTACATATTTTTATATCAAAACTTATACATGCATATTTTTATTATTTTAGAAAAATTTAATTTTTTAAATATTTTTATAATAAAATTTTAATTAAAAAAAAGTTAAATCGTTGCACTCAAATGCAATTTACTTTTAAAAACCTGTATAATTTATTTACGATTATATTTGAATAATTTCAGGTTGGCCCAGGCTATGTACAATTAATATTGAAAAATAAATTAGGTACTTTTTCAATATTGCAAACTGTCACTCCATTAGAACCCTTATTGCAAAAAGTTGTCCACAGGCTCTATGCTCCTTGGTATTTTAGACCTATAGCGAATATCATGATGTGGGGCGAAACAGTTATGGTAATCAAGCATTTTTCATTAAAAATTAAGTAAACTGGAAAAATTAATTGGCTTATATAATAAATAATTCTCTTTTTTTAGTTTTATCGCGATGTAATGATTTGGAATAGCAAAGAATATTTGTATAATCCATATTTAGTTAAAACTGATAAATGCATAAAAGGATTCAGAACATGGTTTCAACAATTTTATACTGCAAACAGTCTACCGTTCAAAGAATCGCTTCTCGGTACAAATAGGGAAGTATTGGACTGGTGACAGCATCACCACGAAGACTGGATGCTTGACGTCTTGCACATTTGTTCCTCAAATCTCATAAATATTTTATAAACATGTTGATACTTATTTGTATATTGTGTTGATAGTCTGTATATTGGTGTTTTTTTTGCAATTGCGGTAAATGGGTTTCCACTTGAAATTATAATCTTGCCTTTTTTGGGTAGTTATGATAGTTGGTGATGGCGACAAAGAGTCGTTATATACTTTTGCAATAGTATTGATACCTAGAAATAGTTTTAAATAACATTTATTTAGTGTATATATGTTTTATATTGTTAATGGCATACACGTTTATGTACTTTTTAGACGAAATGTTTAGTTTAATAAACTTATTAATAATTAAAATCACGTTTCAGCATACTTCACGTATACGATAATTTTAAACATTATTCGATTTATACACGTGTATTTGTGGGGAGTCGAGTGTTGTCGCGTGCCGGTATTAGACGTGGTGGCGATGGCGGTTGGGCACAATCGTAGTTTCGTAGATTCTACGGAGCTATGAGGAGCCAGGCCGCTATCCAGGCCAATTCGGTGACGGATGTGCTACCGGAGGTGCCCGTAGCATCCGATCAGACGATAAATTAAATACGACTCGTCCCTAACCACGTCCGATTATTATTATTACAATCCTCACGATGACAACTCGGCTCCAGGGCTTATGACTGGCGACCTGACCCATATTCAAAGAGCCTAGATAACCTAGAGGAACGTCTGTCTACAGTCATGACATCATGACTGAGACGGAGGTGTCCTCCAGGTGGCAAAGACCCGCCCCAGGGTTAAAAGGCCACTGTTTAGTTTAGTTTAGTTTAGTATTTGACTGCGTGCATTTTATATTGATATAATAAAAAATATTTTTTTACATGAAAAATATATTGTGCATATATTAGATTTTTTATAAAAAAAAATGATGCTTTATTATCTTATGAATGATCTAAAACCACAAGAAATTAAATAATATACACATTATATGCATATCCAATATTGATATCCAAAATAATATGGTGAATATTGTGAGGATCTCAATCTCTTTTATAACTAGGCAGTTTTCAATTTTAAAGCTGAAAATACTTCTTCAATAATTTACATATTTTAAAATAGAATTGTTTTACTTAAATCATAAATACGATTGAAATAGTGTAATACACAAATATATTTTATTATAATTGTGCGAATAAAAACTTTTGGAGTGGTTAAACCGATATTTTCTTTATTTAATATTAATATCGTGTTTATGTGTAATTCTCCTTATAAAATGATATATCATTTTTTTGCATCATCTAATGCGTATAATTGATTTATTAATTAATCGGTAAATGAAAAGTTATACCAACTAAATCTTATACTATTCTATTATTATTTATTAGTAGGAGACCTCATGTAACAAGAAAGACCCCTAAAAGGTTTCTAAACTTCATTGTGAGCCTTTATCTCACCTTTTCAACTAACTAAAAAGGTGGTGGCAAACTTAGGGTAAAATAACCCATGAAAGTTGTCTTCAAAAAACAATAATTTTATAAATCGGAAATATTTAATCTTTCTGATAAATGAGATAATATCAAATATTATTATCGAAACAATATTATGTACAAAATGAGGTTTACATTTTTCCATTTAATTTGTCTCGATATTATTATCAAAATTAACGAAAAATCCTAATATATTTAACTTCGGTATTATTTACGTGAATATATATTGACTTTTAATTATTATTACGAAGGGTTATTTCATTATAAGTTTTTTCATAGACTACTATTGGGATTATTAAAGTAAGGTAGTTAGTTGGTTGGTTGTAGGTTGTAAATAATTAATAATGAATTGTAAATAAATAATATGTGTAATATATTTAATAAACGCATAGTGAAAATTGTGGACTTATTTTATGCAACTCATATTTAAAAGGGTAAAATTATATAACATTATGTTTGCATGGAAAATCTAAACATTGAATATATTTCATATGTTTATCTATAAAACGCAAATCAATTTGTTTGTGAAATTATCACATACTTAATTGGCATATCGCATGAAATAAAACATATACAATTCAATTTTTATAAACGCATAACGTGGACATATATTCAGCGATTATGGCCAATAACCAAGATGGTTAAGAAAATACATCTTCTTTAGAGTACAATAGCAGTAAGTCGTATTCCTAATCTTGTAAATCATTTAAAAAAATATGGGACGCAATTATATTTACCGAATTGCTCACACCGGTGCACAGGTTAAAAAATGACTCGGCTTTTTACGAAGGTTTGATGAGTTTGGCGGTTTGGCACGCGGGCACGGTTGGCACGCGTGCGGCCGGCGGCAGTCAGGTTGGCAGTCTTGCGGCTCCTCACAGCCGAGCCGCCCGCGCCCCGCCGCGCCGGTGAGCCACCGCCCACGTGCCGGCCTCCGTGTTGGCCACTTTGCTCTCGCACCCCCCCCTCTACGCCATTTTTTCATACTCTTATCCGCGCATCTCAAAAGATGTCCGGCGAACAATCTAGAAAACTGTAAACAGCGTATCACCCAAAAAATGTCTTTGTTTCTTTCACAAGTATTAAATCATTATCAATGTTTTCATTATCGTATATAAAACGCAATATGCCCATAATTTCATCCGATTTTTGTAACAACAATAATTATAACCTATCAAACATCATTTCTCCAAAGTGGAAGGGGGGATAAAAAATTGAAACAGTGAGAATTAAAAAGAAAACAAATTCTTGTTATGCAAAAACAACCGACGTCAAAATGAAACAAACCTAACCTTAAATTATAATTATTGCACATTTTCAATTTCAATACATAATATAAAATGGAATGTTATTGGTATTCAGATACCCAATTGGTATCTAAGAAGTAAATATTACACAAATATGTTTGTACTCACAAATGATTCCATAACCGCATTAAATATCAAATAATGAAAGATTTGCGAGTGATTATTTCCGTTACAAAAATTATCCACCGTGTTCGTTGAGTATCTTTTGTACATGATTTAAAACGGCGAGATAAATCAATCAAGTGTCTTTACATTTGTTAAATTTACACATTTTATAACATAATTAATTAACGATTTGAATCGCAAGCCTACATGGAAGGTTAATGCCAAGTATATCGCCCTGTTTAGATAAAAAAAAAATACTACTGTTCACATATTTAATAAATAGACCATAGTAGGTCGGATAGAGCTTTTTCACCATAGACTCGAGCCAAGAAAAATATAATATTACTCTATTAGCCATTTATATTAACAAAAAAAATTGTAATCTATTAATTAATGATTACCTCTTTACATATAATGATTAATAATTTTATCACAAGATATTATATAATATTAATATCATATGTATTTTATTTGGAATGTATTGGGTGCTATGAAGAGCAATACCTCGTATTTCGGGAACCAAATGGTAAACTATAGAGTAATATTTTGCAAAAACCTATGACGAATGCGGCGTTTATCATCGATGATCAATAATGTTGGTGCTGGTGATACATTTAAATTAATTATTCATTAATTTAATTGTTTTTTAATACAAAGTGATGTCTATATGGTATTCAGCGGTATATAACATCTAATACCCACATTAAACAGGCAAAAAATGTGCCATTACTAATATACCTCCATGTCCAAGCAGAGATGCAATCGAATTATTTTAATGTCCATTATCTTTAATGTCTTTAATTTTATTTTTTTGCAGGAAAATATCATCAGACATCAAAGGGGGGCAGTCCTTTAATTCTCATTTAATTGTATTTAATACATATCTTCGAAGATTATAATATCCCAATTGTATTCGGATATTAATTCTGCGAGGATATCGTACTAATCAATCGTAAATCAAAAATTTTCTTTCTCGTTCCGATTTGAAAATAGTCTGAAGAAAAGATGGAAAGACAAAATTTTACTCCCGCTAAAACCGTCGATTCCATAATGGATTTTATGGCCGACGAATTATCATCGAGCTACGGCAACAGCAATGCCAGCGGCTTTGTAGATAATTCGTCGTTGATCGACAGTGATATGGGCGAATTTCCCGCTTTATCAAAAGCCGAGGATCCAACAGCGTTGAAGTCCTGGAGGGAAGGTTTTGAAATTAAAACTGTCGACGACGGTGCCGCCAAGACTGTTTTTATTTCTCAAAATCTAAATAAGGGATACGAAGAGGAAGAATCTAAACTTAAATTTACATCGTATACTTCGGCTGTAACTAAAATTTCTAGAGAGATAGATTATTTTAAGGCGATTTTGACAAGAGTCGGTGACGATTTGAAATTGTCTGAATCAATGACGGAGCGCGAGAAAATTCTTGAAAAGCGCGAAATTCTGAAAGAGAAATTGACCGGCATGAAGAACGTTATAGACAGCTTCACCTCGCAAAAATTGACCGGGGAGCCGTTAACGAAGAGTACGGCTCCGGCCAAAAATTTGGCAAAAAAGAGCTACACCGACTACGCGTTTATGGGAGATAAAAAGCCGCAAGCGTCTGAAAAATGTATCTCAATAAATATGTGTTCCGATTGCAATATCGAAATAGTCATCGAGGAGGGTCAAGATTTGGATGGTGCGTTGATAGCGCACAGTCAGACTGAATTACATAAGGCGTCTATGCCAGAGCCCCCTCCGCCAAGGAAGAGCAAATTGGAGGGGCTCGCCGCTCAAAATTCTACGAGCGAACCGACCGACAAAAAATCAATAGACAATTTGAAAAAGAGTCCCATTTTGAAGCTCAATAGAATAGCGAGTTGTTTAATCGACGATAATATGGCGTGCGAAGTTTGCGATGTAGTTTTTCCCTCGCATATGCAAGACATTTACAAGCATATGAACGAGCCGCTTCACAAAGAGAAATTGAATAATTTCAACATCGAAGCACAGCGAGTGATCATCGAGAAGAACCCCGATGTATTTGGAGATGACGGTCAATTTCAAATAAGCATGCATCATACGAATTTGCATAAAATTTTCGTCGATCCGAGCATTAAACAGGCTTACTGCGGACTGTGCTGTCGCCAGTTGCCCTTCTCGCAGAGCAACATTGACGAACACGTCACGTCCGGTAAACACGAAAAGGTTCTGATGGAGAGCGTGGAAACGTCGTTCGCCGAATTCACCACACTCGGAATCGATTCATCCACATTAAACAGTATCAAAGCAAAGGCTGTCGATAACGTGGAGTATGCGAGCCCCAATCAAAATATGAAACCAAAAAGAGAGCCTCAACCGCAGCGTAACATGGAGCAGAAGGACGTATCGCAAATGTTTTTGGACGTAGCCGATATACAGAATTTCCGTAAAGTTTTGCCCGATAAGCCGATACGTTCCATCCCCGATATCTTGGACAGCAACAACAAGCCCATTTACAATTTCGACTATTGCGAACAGCCCGAGTTGAAGAAGTTTTTGATCGACAATGGACTGCAGCGTCAAGCGGGCGGCAAGTTTAAATGCCTGTACTGTCCCAATTTGGAGATTCCAAACAGCAGATACGCCGTCCGACACATCAACAAACACAAGATGGGCACCGGTGGCAACTCGCAATGCTTCGAGAATTGGAAACGGCCGTCGAATCGACAGCTGTATTCCAACGAGCCGAAGCTCGGTCGCGTAGTCATGCACAAAAACGGTGTCAACTACTGGTGTACGTCGTGTAGGCTCCCGCTCATCGACGCGTCCACCGCGTTCGCTCATTGCAAAACCGACAATCACCACATGTTCGTGGACGGTGTCTCGTTTTCATCCGGCACCATATTCGACTGTTCCACGTGTAAAACGACGATTAACGGGGAGAAGAATGCGTGTCAGCATCTCGTCGCCGCAAAGCACCGCGAGAACTCCAAGATGGACGCGCTTGCTAAACAAGAGGGCAGGATGAACATGATCGAGGAGCGGAAGCAAAAGCAGTACGAAAAACAAAAGGGGGACGCGATGCGTAAAGAGAAGGCTTCCGGCGAGTTGCAGGGCGGCGACGAAGAGAAACTGTTTGAGAAGAATGGCGTGATCTACTCGTCGGATCACGCGTCTTATTACTGCGGACATTGTCGGTGGTCTTCCAAAAAGCGTCCCGAGGTCCTCCTCCACATTTTCTCGTACGATCACGTCGACATTGTCGCGAAACAATCGAGGTGAAGTTGCGCAATCAATCCTTCAATAACAAAATCTGATGTATATGCTTTTAGTTATGATATTTAGAATCTACATTTTATGCAACACTGAAATTATATAAATAATAATAATAAACAAAAAAAAACTTACGGCTTTAAAATTATGTTAATTGCTTTAAAAAATATATACAGAGAATTTGTGCGAAACATTGTCCTTTTTAATGATAATTCCATATGAATGTTGTTTTCTGTATTTATAACCGATTGATTTGTCGAGTAGTTCAAATAGTGTCGAGCACACGTATTCCTATATTGTCATGCGTCGTACAGCAATAATTTGAATGGCCTATGATCATTAAGTAATATATATACATATATAACTATATATTGTTGTTCATTATAAATCTTTAAAAAGAATATCTATCAGTTTATTTTTCTGTAAACATTAGCCTTTATAAATTTATTAGTAGAAAATTTTATTTTATAACAAAAGTAACCCATATCAAGTCTTAATCAAACTTTAATATAAAGCCTCGTACAATATCATTATTTTAATTTAATATTACGTTATCCGGAAAGTAATGACGCATTTTTGATGAAAAAAGTAATTCTCTAGAACTTTATCAATTAATTATTCATATAAAATATAATTTTCACCAATATTTGAAACATCTCTCCGCCTTCCTGTTAAATTTTTGATCCGTTTTTTTTTAAATTGTTTCGGTTTTGAATTGAAATAATCGGTAAGTCCCTGAAACCATCTCTGACACGCCTGAACCTCCAACACATTGCCTAGTAAATCGTAAATATTGATAATTTGCCTGTGCATTTTCTTCGAGGAATAGTAAATCGTAGAAAAGCGAATAAACGCCTCCAATTACAAGAGGGTGTGACAAATATTTTAATGGGTAAAATAAGTATTTTGAGAATATCTGTGACGAACATATAAATATGTTACGACTTTCCGGATAACCTAATATATGTATGTATAAAAAATTATATATATATATTGTATTTTATATAGACATAACATTCTGATATATTTTAGGAGCGTTGAATTAGTTTTTTTTTTTTTTTAAACACTTTTAGAAAAATTTTATCGAACACATGATACATGTGAGCGCAATGATACATCACTTATAAACATATTGTGTGCACATTTTTACATTATACTTGGGTGCTCAAATCTCTACACATACTTTTAACGTAGTAATTTAAGAATAATTGGATAATTTTTCTATTTACGTACTATTGTCTAATAGTTAAATTTTTCAATGAATCAGATGTCAATCTTTCGTTGAATATTTTTTTTTTCGTTTAGTCATGAGCAATGCTCGTTACCGAGACAATTGCCGTTGCACCAAATCCACGTGGGCTGTATAACGTTTTCGGTTCGGCGTTATGCGTCCGATTTTATAAAACCGAAATATACGTACAGACGTTTATCGTTCGTTCCATAAACAATTAGTCTTCGGCAGAATTATACATTCAAATTTGTTATATTTATTTTGGATTCGCATCTGTTTCCGTACGTTTTATGATAATATTGCAAACTCGGCGAATTTATATGCGGCGTCTAAATTGACTTAGTTTTTTTCCGACGTTGACTGCGCGTTAATTCGGTTTTGTAATTTAATGTTACGTGATCACGTTTATGAATATGCAGTCGTTCTCGTGCACGCGAAATAGTTGTATCAGTCGACAGTTATCACAAATAATTTTAAGATCGAGACGTGTCGACCGCGGTTGAATTAGAGCAACGTCAATATTTGATACATTCATTAACACTATACAGTCCGCGCGGTTACGCGATTAAACTACGCCTGAGACCGACTGTTTTTTTTAAAGTATTGCTTACAAAAAAATGACCCTCACTGAAAAGGTTTGAGATCTCTGAATTATGGTCGAAAGTAAAAACAACACATTTGTTGTTGTGATCGACCACTAACGTTTGAAAAAAACATAACACAAGCTGTGTGTAGTCGCCCACTAAGCGTCGGCGGTGATACAACATGTGTGCGAACGATCGCACACATATTGTGTCACCCGTCTTTAACGTTCAGCCTGGCGATTACACACATGTTGTGTAATCGGACTGTATAGTCTTAACAGAAAATACGGTTGTATACTCGTCGGCAATCGGTCAACTGTAATCGTCGACAGGTAGTTGGACATATTATTTATAATAATCTGCATTTTAATCGAATAATAAAGATTTGTACGTACTGAAATCGTTTTCTCGAATAGTTTATATATATATATATATATATGTATGTTTGTGAATGTAATGGCTGAAGAATTAATACATTTTGAGTACTTAAAATGTAACGACTCTTCCTCCATAACTGTTTATTAACTATACTGCCTGTACAAGATATGATATATACGGCGACGTTCGTTTCTTACGATCGTCGAACCTCAGATGACTTATAAACCATGTTTTAAAATATAAAATAGTTCCCTGGTACGATTGCCTTATACCAATTTAACATTTGAATATGCATTATTTGATGTTAAATAATTTTGTCACCAATTGACTGCTTGTCGTTACTTCTTTATACATATATTTAATATCTAAAGTATATCATAATGTTGGACATTACTTTATATGCAACAATGACCGTGCACTGTAACACTAGGTTTAGCTGATGTCATTTTTGAAGTTTTTATCGTCACAAGGCGGTCTAGACAGTTGATATATTCACTTGTTATGTATATTGGATCATCCATTGTAATATAAATGTACAATTGTGATCTATATCGATATAAGTTTATCCGAAGTGATCCATCAATTGTGTATAATTTGTTTGTATATTTCATTCTATATGAATAAAATATTTTTGTACTATTCAGTCAGATGTTTTTAATTGATTAAGCCATTCTATCCTTACACGTTCGTCTGCATCCTTTATAAGGCCTATATATGACGCATACGAGGAAAACAACCGATTTATTCTGAACTACCTCCATCTACTCATACAAAAACAAATGGGGGGTTGAATATGTAATTAATGGTCGTCAAACAAATACCAATTTTTTCGGTTCCCTCAGATACAGTACAATATTTTCAATAATCAATTTACAAAAGTTCATTCGTTTTTGTTTACCTTTTATATAAATTTCTTGAAGAAAATATTAATGCTCAGAATAGGAACCTTCCTAGCAATTTCAGAAATCAACGGATGTCTCTGATATCGCACAGCTGTGTATTTATTCGAATGGGATTCTAAGATATCTCTGTTACAGAAGAATAACAATTTTACCGATGAAGGGATAAACGCGAAGTCAGGATATATATAGAGTAAAACCCTATTTTTATGTTTGAAGGGACTGATAGAAATTAAAAAGGTAATTAGAGAGAATACGTAAAATCGGGATACTAAAATAAAGCAGAACGTAAATAGTGGCGAAACATGAATTTCAGGCACGTAAAATCGGGATTTCATTGTAATTCATTCAAGTATTTTATTAATAAAACAATTTCCAATACATAAACTGGTGTCGATTACGGCTGACAGAACTCCTGCTGTGGTTGGGAAGCGTAATAGGTTTATAACTCTGTAAAAATTATGATATTCCAAGTTTTGTCAAATGCATTATCCACCAGGATGTTTTGTGCTCTAAGATATTAAATTCAGACGATGTGATGAATGTAGCATTCAAAATACATAGTTGATTCTATTCGTGGAAGCAGTTTGCAAAGACGAAAATTCAAAGCATTGCTAGAAGAATGTGAATCTGATCTTGAAGAATTACTATTGCACCCCGTTGTAAGATGGCTGAGCCGTGCTAAGTTTTTAAAAAGATTCTAAGGTCTTTTACTTGATAAAGAAGTTTATGGCAACGGCTAACAAATCTTATTCTCAATTGAAAGATGATAAGTGAATTCATGATCTTGTTTCTCTCTCTGACATTACAGGAAAACTAAATGAGTTAAATTTGCGACTTCAAGGGAAGAACAAAACATTGAGTAGTAGGTATGTAACACTGTTACGAAATCAGTTTGTTAGAAAAGTTAAAAGATACTATTTTGTCTGTCATTCCATTCAATAATGAAATACAAATAGAAGAAATATCAATAAAATTAATAGAATATTTAGATTTAATTACATATTATTTTTATGTTTGTTTGAAGTCATCATTAATTGTTGTTATTAAAAACTTGATATTGGTATTATCTATGTTTATTTTCAATTTTTACCCGCAGTGGTTGAAAGTTTGGCACCCATGCTAAAACAATTTTGCTGTATCTTAAAAAAATATGATACGGTAATTGGGTTTTTTTCACTAAATGTACGATAAATATTGTAAAAAGATCTATATTGCGGGTTCTATATCTTTTTTAGTCTCTAGTTTGAATGTATGCCAAAAGTGAGACCCCACCGTTTACCTTATTTATTTATAAATGCAACATCTATATTTCGGAGGCATTATTTGAATGAAAAATAAATAATGTTAAATAAAAAGTGGTGCAACGAATATGACTCATGATAAAAACAACATGCGATATTACTCATGTCGCACAAACATAACCCTGCTTAATTTGGGGTCGTGCCTGTATTCAAATGAAATATTATTTTAAATAAAAGTTTACATTATTATTTGTTTTTTTTTGTATTTAAACATCCGCCTATTTAAAACTGTCATGATACATTCTGTATTCATGTATTTGACATTACACGCGTCAATGATTCGATAAACTCCCCTCCCCTCTTATTTTAAATAACGAAAAATACTGAAATTTCATTCTTTATGTAACTGCAAGCTGTGTATATTTTATTTATATTTTTCAAAATTATGTGTCACTGTTTTTTTTATGATGGCTACACTGATGAACTGTCATTATTGTAATTAAGGTTAGGAATTAGATGTGTGTTTAATGACATAGCATCTAAACAGTGTAAACATACACGAATTGCCATTTTACCAGTGAGTTTATTTTATAATGTTACTTGGTTAAGTTACATGAAAAATGATTTTTATTACGAGCGAAAATTATTTTTTTTCGAAAATTGTAGTATTTTTTAAAAAATAATTTCTGCTATTATCTATAACTATTCGCTAGAGTTTGAGCAGTTTTATCCCTTTCTAGTAAAATTTCAGTAGTTCTTTCTTTAAACGATGAATCTAAGTGATGTTTGACATCTTCAACTGATTTTCAGCGTTTTTATTTCTATGCGAATGCTCCAAGTACAGTAAGTCCACGACATGCATTTTGGCATTTTTGGCAAGAAATATGTTTTAGTTTCAAAGGATAGGCGAATGTAAAATAGATCTATATATATATTGCACATGTGCAGAATCTACTAGTGTTAGTTGTCTTTTAGCCCTTTTGATTTGTTCATAAATTAAAGTGTAGCATGCAATATTATTATTCATTGCTTTTGTAACTTTTGCGTTTTTTTTAAATAAATTGAGTATCGGACGTGTGTATGAGATCGTCAAGAATGTTGGGCTTCGTCTTGAGAAATTTCATCACATACGTAGCACCTTAGTCATACGAGTGCTGTACGTTGCATTGGTTCGGAGCTTGCTTGAATCAGGTTCTATTATATGGGAGCCTTATGACGCCTCGAATTCCCTCAGATTAGAGAAGATACATTAGAATTTTTTTATATTTATCTACATGAGGGAGTTTGGATTCTACCCAAGTTTATACCCCAGCAGGTACAGGGCTGCCTGGGGTATGTAACCCTCGAGGAAAGAAGGTCGATTTGCTTGGCAAAACACTTCATCGAGCTGTTGGTTGGCGCAGTACATAACCTCCTTTGTACTGTGCGAGTTGTCCTTATGGGCGCCACCTCACTACCGTCGAGCTCGTTCGCATGTGCTTTTTCTTCCGCCAAATGTGAGGACAGGTGCTCTCAAAAACTCTCCGGTAACCAGAGCTATTACTCTGCTCAACATGTAGATATATTTGATGTTAAATATCGCCGTTTCGTTGATATTTGATGAGATTTTATAATACTTTTCTTTACTTTATTATTATTCTCTTTATTTAATGTTATTTTTTTTACGTTACTATTATATTTTTATGCGTGATTGGCGACCTGGATTATTCTGTAATGCTAATCACGCTTTGTCTTTATGAATAAATAAATAAATAAATCACACTACGTACAGCAGTGGTGAGCAACCCGCGGCCCGCCGAGCTTTCTCGTGCGGCCCGCCAATGATTTTACATTTTGACTTTTAAAAATTCCTACAATGTCCTGCAGACTAATTTCATGGTGTTCCTTGGTAGTTGATAAAAGCGATATTTTTGAAAGGAATCTTTGTGCAAAAGTTTTAAATATGGGAAATGTCACCATGTCTGTAATAAAACTAAATAATTCTTTTCAACTTCTGTTTAAACCACTGCCAACTTAAAGATTTTTTATATGATTTGAGAAGTGAATATAGTGATGTAATTTACAACACAGAGGTGCGTTGGCTGAATAAAGGTGCTATGCTTAAAATAATATATAACTTAAAAATCATATTCAATTGTTTGTGGAAATGAAAGAATATTCATTTCCCATTCAAGATAAAGAATGGATGTGTGTGATTTTTGTTCTCTCGGCCGAGCATAACTCAGTATTTGACTGACTTAAACGTAAAACATCAGGGAAAAGGTCAGTTTATTCATAACATGTTTGATAAAATTAATGCTTTGGAAAGAAAACTAAAAATTTGGGAACAAATTCAATTCGTTAAACAACACGCCACATTTTGCAATAATTTAAGACAAGAAACTCCTCTTCAGAAACCTCGAAAATATGCCCAGCATTTACAAAAAAAATTAGTAAGTAACGAATTTGAGTCAAGCATTTAAAATATTAAGATCAGAAAAAACCGCTCTTAGTTTTAATATATTTTCTTCACCATTTAATACAGGAGTGGAAACAGTTCCAGATGAGTTACAAATGGAATTAATAGATTTACAAAACGACACGGATTTAAGAAATAAATTGTACAATGTTGACATACATAATTTCTATCAAAATTACATGAATTTAGAAAAATTCCCACGATAGACCGCTCATATAAGCAAATTATGTCACTTTTTGGAAGTACTTATAGTAAGTTTATAATTATTTTCCAAGAACGAAAAAATAATTAAAAAAAGCCACTATCGATCGAGATTAAATGTAGATGTAATGCTTAGAAAGATGCGCATTTGTTGCTGTGTCTCTCTATATCAGCAAATATAGACCAATTGATGGTAATAGCTTAAGAAGCAATGCCAAATTTCTCTCATTAAATTAACTTTTTTTCTTATATATCTTTCACCGTTTTTTTTATAGTATTTTTTTATGTAATTTTATATTTTTTGTTGTTATTATAATTTTTTTACGTGCGGCCCGCGCAAACATTTTTAAATTTGTAAATGGCCCGTTGTAAAAAAAGGTTGCTCACCCCTGACGTACAGGATCACCACCCAAACGTAGCTACGCTATCCCCTACAAACTTTTTGTATTTGTCCAAAAAATAATAAATATTATAAATAATAAAACTTTATTGTTTGCAATTGGGAAAAAAAATATAAACAAGAATATTCCTTTCTGTTCGTCACCGGCGTGATTTTTTTCTCGCTTGCATCTGGTACGATGTGCTGAGTGCGAATGACATGTGCTGTAAGACATCGCAGAGGGTATTGGCATTTTCGCATCATATTGATTAGTTAAAAAATACAAAATATCAACCAAATTATGAAGCATGTCATGAATAACTCTATTATTATTCTTAAAATAATCCATTTAAAAAAAAATGTCAAGATAAAGAATTCATCTTGACTCGAAATGATAACACTTTATCTTTACATTGATTTTTCTATATAATATTACTTTCTTTTCGTTTCGTTTCGACTGTTAAACACAGAAATATAAAAATGTACACACACACACACATTTGTTTTAACTTTTTTAATTCAGTTTACATATTTTTATTTTTAGTTTCACAATGGAGTCTCTAGATAAAATACCGCTCAAATTGAAATTCACAGGAGGCGCCGAATTATTATTTGATAATGTAAAACAAAGGGACATTGAATTACCTCCGATAACGAAATGGCGGAATGATATAGGATCTGAATCCTGGACGATCAAACACCTCCTGAAATGGCTTGAAGAAAATTTATTACGAGAAAGACCAGAAATGTTTCTTCAAAACGATTCAGTACGTCCTGGAATCCTGGTGCTGGTGAACGACGTCGACTGGGAATTGGTGGGACAATTAGAATACAAGTTGCAGTGTGGCGACACCATATTGTTCATGTCAACACTACACGGCGGATAATAAATTAATCTTAATAGATATTTAAGTGGATTAATATTTTTTATATATAAAATAAATAAAAGAAAATTCGACCATTATGACATTTTATTACCTTCAATAAATACAAAGTAGAATACAAACATTTCATATAAATCATTAAATGTAATCTGTGAAAAATTTCAATATGGAATGATTTTTTAAACTTTATAAACTCTAGTTCACAATTACAAAGAAAATGTATATAATGACAGATTATTGAAAATTAGACATACAAAATCTTACTGGCTAAACAAGTCTTATACATTCAATACTGTTTTATTGGTTAAACTACAAATATTAATGTCAGAATGGAATATGAAATAGAACAAAATAAACCTACGTAATCTTGCATAGCGCCACGATGCACTCAGCTGCATCATTAAATAGTTATATAAATATTAATCAATAAAAAAACGAAAATAATTCTCAACCAGAGCTGCGGAGTCGGTGTCATGGTGTTTTTGGAAATGGGAGTCGTAAAAAATCGAGTGACTCCGACTCTTTTATATTGTATTTTTTCTAATTAGAACAAAAATTACATATTTTAACGATTTCACAGCCCTGATCTAAATAGACACTTGCTACCGTTGTTAATTTTTTTTATGCAAAAAATAATCTATTGAATTGCAAAAATTTCGTATAAAATGAATCACCAAATCTTTCAATTAAAATTCTTACATCTATAAATATCGCTAATTTACGAACTACAATAATATATGTATATATAAATTCATAGCAAAAGATTATGTATAGGATGATTATTATTGTTTACATTTCAATACTTTTATATAAGGTTGCTATAAAATTTGAATACTTTTTTAAAAAAATTCCTTAGGCAAAATTATATAAGTATAAAGCACACCATTTTAAAATAGTTTTAATAACAATGTTTATTCATATAATTATCGTTAAGCAATAAAGAATAATACACAATTATATATTTTTCCAACTACGATGATTAAACTAATATTTAATTTTGATTAATTTTAAATTATATATGTAAAAAAAAGTGTAGATTAGTATTTCTTTGCGAATAACATACGGAGCTGCTCAACTATTTCAACCAATTGAATCGGAATAAACGAATGAACTCAGGAATAGACGCTCGCATAATATCGTAATTTTACATAGGAACTAAACGCGTTTGTTTTTACCCTCCAAGAAATACTGATCGTTTTAAGTTCAGAGTCAATCTATTGATTACAATCCATTTTTAAGGCGTATTAAAACGAGATTGAATGAAATCGTCATTAAATATATTTCAAAAGAAAAAAATATCAGTTGTTCTTTGGCAAAATACATACATAATGATATGTATCAACATTTCCCAACAAATAAAAAATAAAGATTTTAAATAAATAAAAATAAAACTTTTAACCCCAGCGGAATGTTTCATTCTTGTTACGATGGAATTTAGAATCGCTCTCGGTCAACATAACCCCCAGTTGTAATGATAATATTACAATTTAAATTCTAATATAAAAAACATCTATAACGTATCTCTATTACGGTATCAAAAATTGAGACATGTATTGTTGGCATCTGAAAACAAAAATTAGTACAAAGATAATGATTGCCTAAGAAAATGTAATGGGTCATCCAGTAAATAATGCAGTTTTTAAGAAGGAGTATTAATATCATAATCTCTATGTAATCGTATTACTATCAAATATTTTTTTCAAAGTTATAATGGCAGGATCCAGAGGGGCTTATCCATAGGGGCAACGGGGGCACTGCCCCACACATATTCCACCTAATAAAATAATAATAATTTGCTAAAATATGCAAAGAGAACCATATCTGTATGTGTTTAGGCATTCTTGTATCCGCCCTGGTCACGTGTAGTTTGGCTAGGTAGTGGAGGTAAAGAGAAAAATTCCGTTTTACCATATACAGAAGGTGGCTATTTTTTGCTGCGTAAGTCTGTTCGGGGAAGGTTTCTATATACCCTGGATAAGTGGTCGCCAGCCTTAATTTAGCTGTTGGTTCGACGCGAACGAGTGTTGATGTTTGTCAGTCAGTAGAGATAAAGTGAAGAGTTCTGTATTACCGTATACAGAAGGTCGCTTTTCGTTTGCTGCGTAGAGCTCCTTTGGGGCAGACTTGTATATGCCCCGCTGGTCTACATTTTCTACTCGATTCAAAAAATATACAACACCATCGACCATATTTTGCATTTCTCTTTTCTGGAAGCAATTGAATATTATTATTATTTTGTTTATATATAAACTATTACTCATTTCATGAGCGAATTATTTTTGCAAAAACGTTCCAAAAAAAGGTTTTTTTTTTGTTTTTAATTTTAAAAACAAGTTGAAAACAATTAAAATCAAATTTAGAAACCGTAATTTTTTTTTGTTTCAATGTTAGAAATCGTGAAATTATATAAAACATGTATTTGTTTGAAAAACCGAAGTCGAACAGTGATTTTAAAATGGCTTTATGGCTTTATACCAATAAGTATGAGCGCGGAAAGTTGAAACGCTTCTGTTTCACGCGTGTTCATGTGAACGCAGCGGAACTGGTTAAATTTTTATATATTGATAAAAATTATTTTCATTTGATTTCACAATAAAAAAATTGATAATTTTTATTCTTTTCTTGGTTTGACCTCACTGTATTAAAAATATATAGTTATTTTTTTTTTTGAAAGGAGGAGGGGCACCTTAACCTCATCATACCTTACCTCGGCATACAGATGTGATGAATGATTGAATGAACAAATCCAAGCTTCGGTGCTAGTTCCTTAAAAGTTACAATCAGATTTTATTTCACTAGAGTTTGCAGAGCAAGGCTGGTTTTCAGCTCGGAATTTTTGGAACTACCGTTAACACTGGCTTACGTTTATTATCCGATCTACTACATTCATATTCCTCGCACTTTCCATTGACTTTATTAAACTCATAAAGTAAAATATGTCAATACAGTGAGGTTGAACCAAGAAAATACTACAAATTATTAAAAAAAAATTTACAAAATTATATAAACAAAATTATTTATAAATAAACATTGTCAAAACTATCATTATAAAAAAAATATGTATTTTTTACAAAATCAAATAAAAATAATTTTTATTATCATATAAAAATTAAATAAACAAACTTCTTATTATAAAAATACGTCATTTATTTTTCGAATCGGGTAGATATATGAATATAAGATCAGCGGGGCAGATACAAGACTGCCCCAAATAGAATTTTACGCAGCAAACGAAAACCGACCTTACTTACGTATACGGGAATACGAGTCTCTTCTCTTTACTGACTGACCAAAAAACACTAATCGTTCCGTGTCAGAGCAACAGCTAAACTGAAGCTAGCGACTTCGTGACCACTGCAGATACAAGACTACCCCAAACACATACGATCGCAAAACCTTTGTTAGCTAAAAATAAAAACCCCTAAGGACAAGCCGCCACCGAGGATAATGATAAGCCACATACAAAAAGGATAGCATTACAAAGGCTGGAGCAGTTTGAATGAGAATCGATGTCCACTCACCATGTTTGTTGTAGATGGAAGGGCTTTGTAAAGGGTAACGGTATATTTTAGATTAAAATGAAAAATATAATAAGTAAAAAAAACTGCATTATTTATGGATTGAGCAGGTGACATTTTTCAGATTTACCTTATATTCAGTTCAATTGGGATGGATTTTAAACGCTCTCGGTGGGACTCTGGAATTCACTGAGGGCGTGTATCGGACTCGGTTGTTTCTTCTGTGAACCCCTGCGAACTTTGGCACGTACTTCTTCCGGCTTCTCGGGTCTAACTAAAGGCTTCTTCTCCGGAGCCTTCATCCTCCATACGACAATCGGAGACTGGAATAGAATAAAACAAATAAAATATAACCGCAATCATTCATTTATCGACAACAGGAAAACACCATTGTATCGATTGTACTCACATATTGATTCTATTCCATACGAAATAGCAATAAAAGTAAAATTAATAAGCGTTTAGAACCAGAGTAAATAAATACTTTTGATTCGATCGTTTGAAAAAGTGATACATACCGCTATAGTGCCTTGGCGAGTGTATTTGGTGCTGGCGACATACGACGATTTAACTGTCAGAACCACGGCGTTCATCAAATTTTTAGCTGCCTGTATCAAAGAAGTCGCACTATCCAACTAGAATATACAGTAGCGTGAGCATTTATCACATAAAATTAAATAAAATCGCAAGATGACTCGGTAATAAATATATACCCCGCTAACAATGAGCTCGCCACTGATATTTTGAACGTCGGCCTTCACTTTTGATGTAATATTCATCTGATGACAATATAGAGCAATACGTTGAAGATATGCTAAAAGATCCTGTTTTGTAGACGACTCCGGACACTATAAATAAAAAAATCGTAATTAAAACCCAAAAATAAATGGAAAAATATAACTGTAAGTATGTATGTACTTGTTCGGCGATTTCTCTCGTTAACTTATCCAATTTGGTTCCGGCCTCTGATATCTTCTTGGCGGCATTAATAACATCCATGGTTGTCTTGAGAGGTCCACGTCCTCTGAACAATTATTATTAATTAAATTTCCATTAGATATTAAACGTACATTCAAAAACGAATCTACCTTGTAAAGTCCGTCATCTCCATCATGATCATACACATGTGTTTTGCAAGAACGATTATATCGTTGCCGGCATCGTCCCACTTCGCTACTTCCGAATCAAATGTCATTTTCTCACGTCTGAATAATTCCACTTGTTGTAAAATCTTCTGTTTATCTTCGTCAGTCATTTTACGCATGGCCTCCTAATAATTAAATAACGAAATAAATATCGGTAATATATTATTTTTTAATAATATATTATATAACTTACCCTGGCATTGGTAATTCCGCTGATATCAGGATATTCATCTACGCCGAGTTCACCAGTATGAGCGCTCGCTAAAAATACAGACAAATATGATTAGACAAAAATATAAGTTCAATAATAATTATAAACAAAAAATAATTTTTAATATATAATAACATCAATTAATAGTCAAAAATAAGAATACATGGATATAATAAAATATTAAGCATATGGATTGACAAAAAATATAAAAAAAAACTACACATTTTGTTAGTACAACTATCTACAATCCCTATATAACAAAAGTCTTAATGTTCAAGCCTCCAATTCAGGATCTGCTTAAATGTTTTACTCTAAGAGTATAATTTACGACAATCTTGTGCAATGTCGATTTAGGATCCCAAGTTTTTGATTTTTTCACATAACTCTATTAACCAATTCATGAGCGAATTATTTCTGCAAAAACGTTCCAAAAAAATGGACTTTTTGAATGAATTTGAAGTATATAATTATATTAAAAACATAAAAATGCTTTTATATTTTTTTCAACTCGGTCCATTTTTTTGCACTTTTACGCAAAAAAAACGTATTGCATGTAAAGTCTTAAAATGAATTGAAAATCTATTATCAGGCCATTACAAAGTAAGAATGGAATTGGAACAAAATAAGCTAGAGAGTGATCCTTTCATAATTGACAGAAGATGCAATAATAAAACTGTGATTTGTTTAAGAGCGCATCTGGCTTCACACGAATACGCGTGAGCACGGAAATTGAAATACTTTTGTTTTGCACGTATTCGTGTCAACACAGCGGAAGTGGTTAATATAAATCCTACTCATCACACTTTTTGTATTTGTCTAAAAAAGTCTAAAGAATAAATATTATAAATAATCATTGCGATTGTCTGCATTTGCGAAAAAAATAAAAACAACAATATTCGCTTCTGTTGCCACGGGTGCAATGTTTTTTTTCGCTTGCATCCGGTACGATGGGCCAAGTGGGAGTGAAACCGTGCGATTTACACGTGCAGTGAGTGCTCAGTCTGTGGAGGGACATTGTGAAGTGCACGTGTCATTTACACGTCATATTGATTAGTTAAAAATCCAAAATATTGATCAAATTATGAAGCATTTCGTGAATAACTATTTTTATTCTTAGAATAATATTTTTTTTAAAATACGGTCAAGATATTGATGAAGAAATTATCTATATCTTGACTTGAAATGGTTTAGGTCAAACAATCACAAGTTCATGGCTAAATGTGTGCGAGTGGATTGGGCTCCTCCGCCTCTTTTACTCTTCATCTGTATAATTTCGTCTGAGTTTCTCATAACATAAACACATTTATAAATTGTACATAATCAATGAAATTATAATTTTTCGCTGTCACCCTCGGCAGTCACAGCGCCAGCATAATGCTCGCATTGTAGCTCTCTAGTAAGTTGCCGGCGCTCGAGTGGTTAATAGCATTTGAGAAAAAGTTACATATTTAAGTAGTAGTAGTACGTAAACTGACAATAAAAAAAGATTAATTTCATGAAAAATGCAGATGATTTTATGATACATTTTAATTACATTTGTGCATTTATTTGTTTAATTTAATTACTGATCTGAAATTTCCGATTATATAGAAAGTATTCAATATATTCTTTATGATCAATTTCCTAACAATCCCTATAATTTTTGAAAGATCTAAATTCGTTATAACTGTCCATTAGTATTAATAGTTAGGTACTATTAAATCATTATTCAATGGAACAAAATCGTTAGTCACTGTTATAATTAGTTCATGCGAATATTAATCTAGGTTAGTAGCTAAGCACGGATTAGTCACAAATTGGAAAGCTCGAAACTACTAGAATCGAAATGACCATCCTCACATCTACTTCTTGTGTCGATGGTCATGTCTTCAACCGGCTCGAATTCTGTATCCGTGTCCAAATCTTCGCTGGTCTACGAGCAACATACAGACAGCACATTAAACAACACAAAAACACTAGGACGATTAAAGCAGTGCAAACACAGAAAATGCATAAATTAAAAAATAACAATCGAACCTAAATTAAAAAAAAAATTAGTGATAATTTTACGTGAATATATTGCATATTCATTATTAACCCACGAACTATTGCTATCAACGATAACGACGGTTAAACATAAAACATATAGATCATCTAATACACTACAAAAGCGTAAGCAACACATAGCACGATGCAATGTCATCAAATTGTCGTCAGCTTACACTTGCTCCTCGTCTCCATTGTATAATGATCGTCCAGTTCCACGTCTTCAGGATCCAGATCATCGTCTTCCTAAATTTTTTTTGTCATAAATGAATTAGTAAAAATCAATACAATCCATGGGGATATTCTTAATGTTTAAGCCCCTGCGGGCAAAAGGTAAGTTGCAGGTACTCAAAAGTAAAGATATCAAATTTACTAGTGAGAAAAATAACTTGTATTATTTATAGCCTTTTCCCACCTTTTGACTAAGATATTTGTCCCATCCCATGGGACATTTTCACTTCTTACGAGGATTTAATTTTTAAAAATTGAGAAAATCTTGAGTGGATCGGAAAAGTTTGGAATCGGTGAGTCAGTCAGAGGAGTAAAGCATTTTGAATCAATTTTTTTTTAACATCAATATAAATCTATTTTCTGCAACAAATCATGTGGTACCTAAACGGATAGTTCTGAAATCATTCCCGGCATATGGAAATGCCATAAATCCTTTGACTTGTCAATATTTAATTAGGGCATCCTAGGCTGGAAGATATACCTTCGAGGGATAAATTCCCAGAGCAAACCCTGTTAAACCACGTATGACACTGAATAAATGTTATTAGTCCCGACATTTACAATGTTATCTTTTTTTAATCCTTGCTACATGTAAATGATATTTTTCTCAGCCTTCCATTAACATATTTGTGTAATTTCTTTTGTACCAACTTAACTTATTGTAAATTTTCAAGTGTTAATAATAGTTCTATAATTGTATTTTACATATACTTGGTAGAAAATATCATTTCACACGGGTAAGTGGTGCCAGAATATTTATTATTTCCTACCTGTTCCAGAGGCATTGAAATATTGAGGTTAAATTTAATTATTTATGCATTTTACTATTTGACAGTAGTTAATGGCATGACAGAAAAATTACAGTGCCACTCACTCACCTATGCAAAGGTTCAATAAAGATTTTAAAGACGAGGGGGTAATAGGTATCTCACACTTACATTTTCCCCCCCTGCCATAAAAATCCCAGAATTCATAGATTTCATCGGAATGTTAATCTATCCGAGTACTAACTTAACTCAGTCACGCTTAACTTACATTATCATAACAGGTTGTTTGTTACCTATGGGCTATGACACTGGCTAATGAATTTTGAAATATGAAAGTGTCTCTTACATTGCAAACTGTAGTTCTAGCTCAGAAAATATATAAAGATATGCAATCTCTTTGTATTCCAAAAAAACAATTACTTTCCGTCGTGAAATAGTATTGTTTGATTTGGTCTAAGACATGCTTTACAATTTTGAAGAATTTGAGAAAGTTTTTTACTCAAGGACCATATAAAAAATGATCACAAGCCGGATTTAGCTGAAGTTTGCCGACCACCTGTTGAGCTTAAATTAATCAAAAAAACATTATATTAAATAAAAATGTAAATTTTCGTCTGCTGTCTAGATGATATAACAGGTTCTCCAATAAATAGATAATCTCTTAATCATATTTTCTTGAAAATATATAAAAAATTACACAAGTACGACTGTTTTATGGAATTTCATTTGGCGTATTTCAAAATTATATTCAAAGACACATTACCCGATTCATGAGTACAGCTCGACGAATTTCCCTCACGGCATCGTAGACCAATCTGGACGCGTCAATAAAATCATTTTCATCAACATCGGTCGGAGCACTGCTTCCGAGAGCCTGCACTGCAACATCGACACGAGCAGCGAATTTTCCCATAACTAAAAATAAAAAATTAAATAATTAGTTCAATGTCATCCTTCAAATTTTATTACAAATTAAATAACTATAAATTTCGTTGGATACGTAATCTAAACGGAGACAATAATTAAAACGTCTTCCTGATTGATTAACCTATGCTCGTTATGTAATAATGGCTAAGAAGAATTTATAATTTGGAATATCAAAAAAAAAACCCGTCCACATAAATGTCTTATTGATTTATGCAGTCCCCTTTTACCTCCTTAGCATCAGAAGCTTGACCTTTCGCTTTCATAAGGCCATCTCGTGGACAGCCTCAATTAATTTGTCATAAATAAGCACAACTACTAAATGACATAACAAAAAACAAATTACATAAAAAAATATTTTATGAATTAAGTAATGCAATTCAAATATAAAAATGCATAATGGATTTCAAACATGTATATATTATTAATGACGGTGATTTTCATATTTATTATGTGCAACCAACTCATTAATGGAAATTTATACTTGTAAGTTTACCGCTAATTTTATAAACATAATAATAATATACTTTAAAATAATTTTCATATTTAAAATGTACATATATTAAATAAATCTATCATTGAATTCACTATTAATATACAAAAAAAAATGCAATCTCATCGAAAGAATGTTAAAGATTTGATACCATCACTTATATTTAATAATTAATCCAGTAATTGAGATGTATATTTAGATCTATATAATATTTTTTTTAGAAGTTTCGTCCAATATATCAAGCCAAAACCAAAGAAATATAAACTGAGAATCTGCATTTACAGAAGTTGGAGGAAGTCAAATGTCATAAATTGTATAGAGTGTAAAACTCTATTGGCCACAGCTTCAGCATTTCCATATTGGATATGTGAGATTAACATTTCAGAGATCAAGGATCAGATTGTGATGCTTTATTGGATACACGGCGACGCCCGCGCCCGCGGGTCAGCGATAGTAACAAGTGTCATGGAAGACCTTTCGGACACCTGACAACCGAGCTGTTAAAAAAAGCATAAATTTATCTTTGAAAAAGGTCACGACGCAAAAAAAGCCGTGACGATAATAATGATGACAAAAAAAATTATGTAACAAAATAGAGGTACACATGCTAACGTAATGGCTACATGGTGGCAGACCCACTGGCCTCGTTTAAGCGCGTACAGCATCGGATGCGTCCTATAGGAGGCTAAAATGTACTTCCAGGGATTGAAGAACGACCCACAATGCATTCCGAGAAACGTGAGCATCTGATTAGATACCAAGATGTTGATTTTCGATAAAGTTTGCACAATATATGTACAGTCGACCCTCCTATAGCGTCCATACTATAGAGCGGCGTGATCAACAGTCCCCCATATAGTGCTTCCTTCTGGAACGCTGTTTTTTACAAATCGCTAAATTTTTAAGGTCAAATTACATAAAATTGACAGCAAAATATATCATGCGCGCGTGAAACAAACTAAAAAAATGGAGCAGGTCATTTAAAATGAGAATGGAAAAATTGTTGATGTATTGTTTTCGGTTTACAAAATAGAATAAAAAAACTTTAAAGCCAAAATTTTGTATTGGTTCATAGTCTTCTATAGGGCGGGTTTCTATAGCGCAGTCCCTATATGGGAGAGTTGACTGTACATGCGGGCCACGTAAAAAATATTTTTTACCATCGATTGATAGCATGTGAAAATAAATAATTTATGTGGTCTTATATTTTTCTGAAGAAGAAATTTTTCATGTATAGGTGTTGATTTCAAATAAAAATGAAATTCTTGGCAAGATTTCTTAAAATTTACTTTGGTAATTAGCATTGAATTAAGAAGTGCGACTTGCAACATTTGTTTTTTCGCTTGTCCGGAATTTATTCATGAGAAAAAAGGCCGTTTTTCGTTCATATTTTGTAAATGTTATCGTAGGTTGCTCTCTTTCTCTGGGGTCTCGAAGCTGTTTGGGTACAACGAATAGGCCAACTAGAGACAGGATGATCCCGTTTAGTATCAGGTTGTTCGGAAAGTAATTTCGTTTTTTTTATGAAAATGAAAGGCGATTTTCTTCTAGTGAATAAACATTTTATTGAATTATATATTGTCCATCTGGTTCAATACCTTTTGCCATCTTTCTAGCAGCAGCATAAAACTTTTGCTCTTTGCTGAAAAACTGATCCAGGTGATTTTTGACCTC
>JAGXCT010034551.1:54361-65879 GCA_022495035.1 Philopotamus ludificatus
TTCGATAGTAAAAAAGTAAAATATGCCGAAAATGCTGCTTTTCACTTTCCATATTCCCAACCAAAAACTACCAGAGATAATCAATCGAACTTTTTCATAAGCAAGCCTTGCTATATCAGCTGTCAAAATATATAATGATTATTATGCGGGTTAAGTGTGAAGTTGGCTGTGAAAAAATACAAGTTATAAACGAAATGACTTTTTAAACAACCCAATAATTTGAAGAATCATTGAAGTTGAACATTGAGGAACATGTGCAAACGGGCCTGTAAAAAAAATTATCGAACCTACGATGGGCATTCGGGAATTGAGAGAAGATTCTGAAACATGAATGTGTGTTGACCATGACTTCTTTTCGCCCATTTTTAATGTCAATGATAGATATGATCTAATAAAACGATGAACAAACACGCGCTCTAGCTCACGTATGCAACTTAAAGAAGTCGCTGCAATTGGTGGATCATCAGCGGCCGAAGGTTATTTTTGCACAAGAAGTCAATAAAAAAACAAATGTCAAAAAGGTCATGTTCAACATCATTAGCGGACGCAGATTTGAAATAGCGCTTTTATATGAAAATAATCGTGTCGGGCGTATTCATCCTGAGTCGTAAAACTGCGGCGATCGAGTCTCCGACAAAATTATCGAGTTTAATTATTTAAATGTAAGCGTTCAGATGTAGAGGCGTGAACTTTCCAGAAACATCATGAAACCGTCTGCCTCGACCGGGCGGCCGTGACATTTAACTCGCAGCCCGTTGGGCGAGGTGGCGGCACCTCGTCCAAACACTCCGTTGCAACATCTAATCCAGACGAGGGACACCCACCACAGATTACGATTCAATAGGCGGGATTATAAAAAAAAATCCTCCGACGTCTGGACAGCGAAGAAGGCTTTCGATTAAACTGCATAGATCACCGAAAAACGTGTCTGATGATGGAGAAGCCTAAAAAAATTCATGGTCAAATTGACCCAATAATCAAAACTAAACCAAACAAACAGTAGTATTTTTGATATTTAAAACAACTTTCATAAGCGGCCATTTATCAAAATAAGATGCGCAAGATGGCGAACGTTGATTCATTTAAACCAGTGCTTCCCATTTCGTGGGCCGCGGCCCCCTGGGGGGCCGCAGGATTTCTCCGAGGGCCGCGAAAATATTCAGTACAAAGTAAAAATATTCAAATGTATATATTTAAGTCTGTTAAATAATAATACATATGAAAAAATATTTATATATACCGAGAAGATAATGTAAGCGCATGGAACTTTCAACAACAACAAAAGGAATAGATTAATCCATTTAAAAAAAATATTCAAGATATTATTAATAAAGAATTCATCAAAAAGTTGAAAATATCAATAATAATAATTTTATTTGTTCGTGCGCCCACTGTAGGTATGCATTCCACTGTAGGTGTGCATTCCACTGTAGGTGTGCATTCAACTGTAGGTATGTCTCTTCCCGCCATTCGGCGTTCATCCCAATTTGAAAATGGAGAAAGAGTAATAGATGCTGATTTATAGCATGAAGCCAATAAGAACCATTAAAAAATAAAACTCAATTAGAAAGTGCAGCAGCTAACACTACTAAATACACAACTTCATATATCAGTATATTATTGGAACGGAAAACATGGAGGAAGGCCTAATGATTTGGATAGAGTGACCAAACACAAAACGGATGTCAATTCGATACCAACGCTATTACAAATAAAGCATTGCGGGATTTTACGAAAAAATTAAAGAGAAGTTACCATCCTCTTCATCTGAAAAGAAGCAGGTTTTCACAAGTCATGCCGGTTCGGAAAGATCCAAACGCATACCTACATAGGTGTGAACTGGCATCTGGCGATAGATGCAGCAAAGCAAGAATATCCAAATAAAATCTTTGCTGGAAATTTTAGCTACCACCATACCTAATCAGTATTTTCAAATGCTGATGAGTAAGGGCTATTTTGGAAAAGGTTTAATTAATAAAAGAATATAATTTTATTTTAAAGAATAATTTTGTGGTTATTGATACCAATCAAATTATGCGTTTTGTGTACTTTCGATTTACACGGTGAAAAAAATATACAATTGATTTACACGTTTTCTCAGAAACCTATCTAACGTAAATCGAGGGATAGTATTATGGAATCGTAATAATATTATTGGCAAACTATAAAATATTTTTTTTTGGGCGGGGGGCGGGAATTAATTCTTTCAGATTTAGGAGACCGTGACATGAAAGTAATTGGGAAGCACTGATTTAAACAACAATTAAAAATTATTTAATTTAATTCATAGCGTTTATATTTATGAGTACTTAGATTAGTTTAATTAAATTTGTAAAGTATTTACCGATAGTATCATCTTTAACCTAACCGTGCGGATAAAACTGAAAAATTTAGGGTCCCTAATAGACCCTAAGTTTTTGAGTTTTCTCAAATAACTCTATTAATATAAATCCTACATGTCACAAACATTTCATATTTGCCTAAAAAAGTCTGACGAATGAATATTATTAATAATCATTGGCCTTTATTGTCCACAATTAAGAAGAAAAAAAACACCAATATTTGCTTCTGTTGCCACGGGCGCGATATTTTTCTCGCTCGCATCCGGTACGATGTTCCAAGTACGAGTGAAACGTACTATTTACACGTACCGCGATCGCGTCTGCAGCCGGAACATCGCCGTGTGTGCGTGTCATTTACGTCATATTGATTAATATAAAATCCAAAATATGGACCAAATTGTGAAGCATTACATGAATAACTATTTTTATTCTTAGAATAGACCATTTTTTTTTAAAAGTAAAGATATTGATGATGCTTGGGGTCTATTTTCTATTATAAATAGACGTCCTTCGGAGGACGCGGTTGTATTCGAGGTTCCGCGATGGATCGGTTAAATCCTTGTATGCTGAAACAACATGCTGTAAACCAGGGGGCGGCAACGTGGTTTCAAAATGCCCGCCGATCAAATATTTTAACACCATAGTAGTAATGAATAATTTTATTTCATCTTTGACATTTTAAAAATTGTAGGAATAGGCACAAATAAACTGTCTTCAGCCCAAACACGTGCATGCTTGCCAGCATCTACTTTTGTGTTATACTTTAGCAGATCTCGCATTTAAAATTTTATTTTGAATAATTCCGATAAAGAATTTTTAGAAATCGCTATCTCCTGAAAAAGCTTGAAGATTATTATGTAATTTAATTTTTAGTGGCGGCTCAAGGGTAAAATATGTGGGGGTGCTTCGGAATATCAAAAATTAAATAAGTAAATTTCGCTCATATTTTATTTTAAATATAAAAAATAAGGTGAGATAAAAATACTAAATAATAAAATAAGTGACAAGCGGCACGTGGCTCAAAGAAGCTGTGAGTCAGTATGACTGCACCAAGTCGCAGCATGACACGGCGCTTGGCGGCGAGACCCCCTCCCCGCACTCCGCATCCGTCCAATACCCGGCGCTAGTAGCACTGACACGTAGACAGTGGCTTTGCATCACACCGCGCGGAGTAATACTCCCTGCGTAGGCACCAGATTAATATTATTTTTTTAATATTTTCGTAGAGCCGTTCCTGGACATTATATCACTACTCATATTTTCCAAAAAAATTGAACCAAGACATAACTGGACGGCAGAGTTTATTTACCAAACTAATTATGCACTCAAGAAAAACGACTTTACGTTATTTCCAAATTGCGCACTTACTAACAAAGAAAATTAAACCACTCGCAAAAGATAAGATGATTAAATAATTGAATTGGTAACTACAGAAACGATAAGTGTCAAAAGAAGTGAATAATGATCTATGAATAAAAGAAAGGGGCTATAAATCGAACAATTTTCATGTTTTTTCTTCAAATAATTTTCATTATATTCGAATAATTATCAAAATTTTCAATTATTCTATATGACAAATAAAGTTACAAAGAATTACAAATAAAACGAAATTTATCAGTGTATTCCTTATTGTAAATTTACTCCGGTAAATTTAACCCTTTCCACTCTGTCAACTTTTAGTCGAGTTACTCTCATTATATTTTTTTACAAATTTATTAAAAGACACATATACTAGGAAAAATTAATAGGGCTTGATCTGATATCCGACACAATAAAAGATATTATGTTTTTAAAATTAAATAAAAAAAAACTTTTGGGCTAATACGTCTGGCTAGCGAAGTGGAAAAGGTTAAGAACTAAGATTCGAATAATAAGAAATGTCCGCATTAGAATAATATATAATTTTCATACAAATAATAAAAATAGTAACGGTCGCTAATATCGACGTTCGACAGTTTAAATATCAATTAGTATCAAATAAAACATGTTTACCGATTGAATTTCCATTAAATCATCAATTGCCAAATAAAAATCAATAGACGTCCGAAAAATTGCAACGCAATAAATCGCGCCGAATCACAAAGCATGTGCAGACAGAAAGGCCACGCGGAGGAATCCGCCGACAAAAAGGTTAATTTGACCAGTCGAGCCGGCATAGAGGAGGAGACACCATTCTAATTTTTCACAATACGAAGGCAAACGTGATGATTTAACAATAATAAAGCCAGAGGTCGACGGATGATCGGTTTCCGGATCGGGCCATCTGGAGCCGTTGGGAGATCCACTTTGCGACGCTATCAACACAGTTACGGCGCCCAATTTCCAATACGTATGCAGACTGGCGATTATACAATATTCCTGAGGAAGGTTACAAACGACAATTTCGTAATACGGATGATCAACAAATGAATTTGTTGTCATTGAGGCTGTGGACTTGTTATTTCGACACGGCCTGCGTTGGGTAACTTGGTCAATCGTTAAATAAATGAAACATGTCCTGTGTTTACCGCGCATATTTTGTGTGGGATCGCATTTTTCTTTTTCAGGAAACCGTCGAAAACAACTTTGTTCTTACGTATGCCGCGATAGATTGAATATATATTAATGGAGAAGATGTTGAGACAATAATTGATCATTTTTAGGATGTAGAAATAATAAAGATTAAAAATTAAACTTCGTGGCTTGAGCAACAAGTGAATTTCAAACAATTGAAATTGCAAACTCTATTAGATGTTTAATATTCGTGAGAATCGTGTTTTAAACTATAAGGGCATGGCGATCACGAGTGCACTCGAGTGCTTAACAGAACAAGAATTAGCTAATTGGTTTGAAACACGATCATTTTATTCGAGCAGAAAAATCAATGCGCCCGTGGTAAAAACTTTTACCGCATCACTAAATTGTTTGGTACTGTAATGCAGCAACCTCATCTGCTGTTTTTTTTTAAAAACAATTTATTATTATTTATAGTTACGCTATACATATTATTTTACATTTGAGACAACTGACAATTCTATATTAGATGCGATGATGAATATAATGGATCAAAATCCATACGTATGTCGGTTTACTAAAAAATAGAAAATATTAGTTCTCCTCGATCAAAACCTGGTGATTTTCAAAGGTGTACACTTCCTATAACGCAAGTTTCATTCGTTATTTTCTTTAAAAAGAGTCAGTTATAGTGTTGAAGGAGTGAGAAGAAGCTAACAACATCCAACAGAGAAGATTTTATGGAGAAAATTCTCACAAATGCGCAAAAAACTGTCAACCAAGCCAACAATTAACACGTTAATATATATGGTCACGCCGGCGTGACAACAGCCTATTCACGGGCACTCTCTCGCCACACGTGTAAATTTATTCGCGTACGGGACATAATTAAGTAATATCTTACGCTTAAAACAAATCAAAGAATTTTGACCTTTTCAGGGGAATACGAAGGTATAATAAAGCATATTCTATGTGTTAAAAAGTTAACGCAGATCACTTTCGTATTGATAACATACCGTTCTAAATAATTTATTGGCAAGTTTTTAGAATTAATTTTGCAATAACTCCTTTATCATCGCTGATATGAAAAAACGTGGAATGATTTATATTCTCTGAAACAATTTTTAGTTTTTAATTTTGATATTATGCATTTCTGCAATAATTATGTTAAAGGTAAAGGAATGTAATTCAATCGTATTTATAAATACAGGATTTTTAAGCTCTATTGTGCTATTTTTATGTTTTGGCCAAAGTGATCATCTTCAGCATGCATTTAGGGTGAACTCTATCATAAATATATTTTAAATAAAAACAATATTCGCTTCTGTTACCACGGGTGCGATGTTTTTCTCGCACGCATCCGTTACGAAATACCAAGTGCGAGTGAAACGTGTCACAAGAACTCAGTCTGCGGCGAGACATAGTCGAATGTGCGTGTGATTTACGCGTCTTTTTGATTATTAGAAAAATCCATAATATCGACCAAATTATGAAGCATATTATGAATAACTATTTTTATTCTTAAATTAATCCATTTAAAAAAAAATGTCAAGATATTAATGAAGAATTCATCTCGACTTGAAATGTTTTCGGATTGTAATAGACCCCCCTTCGGAGGACTTAGGGGTAGTTTTTGAGTCGCCGTGACGGATGGAGTAATGAAACAACACATTACCGACCTTCTTCAAACCTTTTGTAACAAAGATTTGATTATTCATCAATCGATCGGCAGAGGAAAATTTTAACAAACGTAGAAAGATTTTTTTATATACTAACGAACGCGAGACAAGTGAAGTATCTGAAACTTGTGAGATAATGGCAAATTTATAAGACTTTGGAAATGTAGATAAAGAAAACATTTAGGATACGGTGGTTAGAATGCAATGCACGTGATCCACGTATAAATGATGCAGAAATTATTTCCAAACTCAGCCTCTACGACATTAACTTCCATTAATACGTTATTGGAAATATTAGAAATGTATATGTAATTGTATTTAAAAATGAAATAAAAATATAATAATTCGGATTATACATTTTCGTATGATTTTTTTTATAAAAGCATGTTAATCTTTTCAATACGGCGCGCTAGACCATTATGTGGACACGAATCGGATCTACAACGCGGCGTACTTGACATTCATGAGCGCGACATTAACTTATGTTTACAAGTAAAGTAAAATGAATTAAGTGTTGATTCTTGCTTTAAAATCTCTGCACAAACACTTAGACTAATAAATTATAAAAGAAAAAGTTTGTTTATTGATTATATTTAATGATTCTTCAGATTTTTATTCTCATTCTGATATGAATACGCACAGTCTTTTGTTCGATTTATTATTACGAAAATATAACAAATTTGATGTTTTCAATGGAGAGGTTAAAATATATCATAACTCACATTCTTTGCATAGTTTTCTGGTAGGAAAATTGTTTATTTTGGCGTTAAAACGATGTAAACAGATGACTTCACCAAACAAATAATTTGTTAAAAAACAGCGCCGCGTACAGATTCGTGTTTAGCTCTGCCGCAACGTAAGGATTAAAGAGGATTGAGGATTTAATTAAAAATGAAAATGCGCATTTTGCTGGGTGCGGTGAATATATTTGCATAAAAATTTTATAAATTTCGCCAACCTCGTGGTGAAATTGATTAAACTCAATGATGAATCGAGTGGATGTCAAAATTATTATGATCAAAAAAATCGATAAAATGTGCATGAAAAAAGTGACGACGATGGTGTCGCAACATATTCTACATAATAATATGCATTGCATAGCCATCGATACGTTGCACAATGACATGCCAAGGATTGATTGATACAAATTAAGCATGGACCGAAATCTTTCAGGACGCGTCATGCGTTCAAAAATTTCATATCGAAAGTAAACGTGCGAATTGATAAATAATTCGTGATGATAATTTACAGCGAGCGTGATATGCTTATTCACTTTAATGCATTTAACACACACAGACACACAAAAATTACAAATTACCATTGCACACATTTATCATTTTTAAGTAATACAACATAACATTTAACTTTTTTATGAACGAAGATAAATAGCACATTGCAAAATGTACATTGACAAAATCAAATGTGTACATATGTACGCGTAATTGGACATCTGTGCTTAATAATTCGGTGTACGAATTTTTGTGATTGAACTTTTAAATAATATAATGACAAATTGGTATAATATACGAGATTTATTCGAATAATCATCTGTCAACATTCCATAATTAAATTATTTATTATGAAACGTTTCATATGTTTTCAACACGTGTCAATATGCTGGACACGTGTTGCGCACTCGCCGCTATTGGAAATTTTGGATTTTTTTTATTTTCTTTAGGGAAATCTGATACAAAATCACATGATTGTGTCGCGATTGCAAAACTTTTCCTAATGTTTTTCTCGATATTTACAAAATACATTTTACGTGGTACATGTGGTACATACGTATTCGTCATAAATGTCGATTTTAAGAGACCACACATGCCATATTATCCCAATGGAAAAAAAAGAAGGAAAATTATATTGAAAAAAATATATCTAGTATTCAAGCTTCGAGGTCATCTTAGCACGAGATGTCCATAATGGCAATCAAAAGTCTATTAGCGAAAGGTGTTCCTAATGCCAATTGCTATACTATACGTAAACATGACATCAATACATCTTCTCTGTTGTATCAATGCAAATGAATAATTACGCACGTGTTATTATGATTACGATCAACATATAGACACTAGAAAACGATCTTGCTGTATCTAGAAAAAATCAACTTTACATGAGTCAAATAATTTAAAATGTTATTAATTCTTAAACAAAAAGTAGTAGAGCCGTAGTTTAGATCTTTCTACAACATTTATCGTACATTTAGTAGAAAATATCCTAATAATTTGAACGTGGTACCCTAGATTACTTTCCAGCGCCGATATGATCAGTATTAAAGTAGAAGATTTTTCAGAGACGGATGTAGATTAGCCTCTTTGATTATTTTTGCGTGATTGCAGTAATCTTGGAGACGATTTGAACGACGTACGATTCCATTTCCTGCCTCTGGGACGTTGAGCACATTTCATTATCATAAACGTGGCCTCTGTTACGTATTCTATTATGGGAGAAAGTGTAAAATGTCGATAAATCAGCACCATTTATGGATGAAACACGATCCAAATGGCCACCAAAACGTAACGTTATGTCCCAAAATTTTTGAAATACCGAATGATTCTGCACCGGGCCTAATATTGGAGGTCACATAGACGATAGCCTAGAGAGCTTCGCATCGGATTGCGTATTCTTATGAAGTGGAAAAGTTACAGGTCACCGCCTGAGATGAGCCAATAGTTAGGAGGTGATCTGATCTTTTCGTCAGAGGTATAAATACTGCTGGAACGCGAAATGGAACCCCAGTTCGCTTTTGTTGGAGATACAGTGAATATAATATTATATTAATAAAAAAATATAAATAAAAAATATAAGGTCAGTGATTCTCAAGCAACCGAATAAGTGATCGTATGAAATTTAATGGACTGTCGCAAAATAATTATATTAGATTTATTTATATTAAAATCGATTGTGTTTGAATCGGCGTTATTTTGATATTGCATTTATTTCATATAAAATGTTTGTGCATTATGTGACTTATATGGGTCAATCCAACAGATGAAATTCTTCGTCGCATTCCTCTTTGTCGCGGCCGTGTCCGCCGATGTGTCCCACATCCTCAACAAACAGGGAGGTGGAGGCCCAGATGCGTCCGCGCCCATTCTCAAGCAGAGCTTGGACATCGGAGTCGACGGATCGTACCAATGGAACTACGAGACCGGCAATGGCATCTCGGCCCAGGAACAAGGAGCCCTCAAGAACATCGGAACCGTACGTTGCACACTTGTCATCGACACACTTTTATAAAAAACAGAATAACGCATTAGCAATGATTACAGGAGCAAGAAGCGCAAGAGGCCAAAGGAGGAGCTAAATGGACCGCTCCCGACGGCACCCAAATCGAATTAACTTACACCGCTGACGAGAACGGATTCCAACCTCAAGTATTAAAAGAAAATATACATTAAATTGCAAAAAAAATCGTTTGTAATAATCGCAACAATTTATTTTCAGGGTGCTCATCTTCCCACACCACCACCGGTCCCGCAAGCCATCGCCAGAGCCCTAGAGTACATCAGACAACACCCCCCCAAGCCAGACACCCGCCGTTAAACTAAGAACAGAATCTCGGCTAGTTAACAAAATTATCTAAACGATTCGGCGTTAACTAAAAAAATTACAACTGCCATACGACAAAAGAAATGCTAAAATTATTTCCTTGATTATTAAGTATATGTATTACAACCACGAAGATATTCGCTACCATGTACATTGAAATGTACATATAATTATGAACCGTAACACTTTATAAAGGGTGTACATTGTGTTATACACAATTATGCCCTTTATTTTTTCACATAAAATTTACTGCACTCTCACTTTCTTTCTATTGAAATCTTTTCATCATTATTTTATAATATGTACATAAATAATAAAAAAAAATATATGTAAATATACATGTAAATGAATAAAATGTGATATATTTAACATATGAATTTTTATTCTACAGTAAGTCCTCGAATTACACGATTAATTGGTTCCGAAGGTTTTCGCGTAAGTCGAAGCATAAAATGTTGACAAAAAATAGGTTTTACTTTCAAAGGATAGGTGAAGGTAAAATATATCTATATATATAGATACACTCTAGAAAATATTATTTATTGCACATATTTATTGCACAAAACAGAATCTACGTACATATATGTATGGACGAACTACTTCAAGTATAGGTCCAGTGTTAATTGTCTTTTAGCACTTTTCTTTTCTTCATAAATTAAAATGTAAGATTCACTGTTTTGTAACTTTCACAGATCGTTCAGGATCAGGGTCTTGAGCTTCGAGACCTGCTAATCCATCCCGGATCATATTTAAATATTCACCAATCTTCGCAGTTTCCACTTGCTTGGGTTGTTCAATTAATTTCTCTCCTTCTGAAAAAAATCGTCTTTTCGCCCGTCCTCAAGTTCCATCAATACATCGTTGCACATTTCCGCCAAATGACTGTTGATCAAGCTAACGAAATCTCCTTCCTTTAGATTAAAATTTTATTTTTTGGTCATTTCAACAGGATCTTCAATAACTACGGCAACTTCTTTAGTTGGTTTACTACTCTCCCCCAATCGGGGGATGAGTTTATTCCATACGTTACTCATGGTACATATTGCAACTTCACTCCGGGCATCACCAAAATTTTGAACAGCTTTATAAATTTTTGTACTCTTCAAAATTCGATTAACAATTTTCTGTTCTATCCATCAATAGTTCCAACTAGGTAATACTGTTTAAATGTATGTATTGCGCCTTGATTCATTGGTTGAATAATAGAGATTCGGAGGAAGAAATATTATTTTTATATTTTCATTATCACAAGGCGAATGTGCTGGTGCATCGTCAACTAACAGCAAAATCTTAAATGGTAGATTATTTTTAAAGAAATATTTTTTTAACTCTTGAAAAAAATTCGCGTAAGTCGAGGACTGACTATATTCGTATAAATCAAAGATGATTAGAAAGCAATTACACCTGTCCCTCGATTAACGCGGTAGATACGTTCCACGAAAAACCGCGTTA
>JAGXCT010034552.1:0-38673 GCA_022495035.1 Philopotamus ludificatus
TCGGAGCACGCCAAGAACAACATTAGTTGGCTACGTAATCCAGGTGCAGGTTGATGTTTCATTCATTTTATGAATACATCTTGGCCTTGTATAATACAGGTTTATACAATACGGTTTTGATATAACCCGCTTGATGATTAGTGGCATTTTTTTGTACAACATGCTTTATATAAAACAATTTCAAACCTAAATCGTCTATCAGTAAAAAAAATACTGCACGTACACGCTCAAAATGTATGATGATTTAAAAAGAACTAAACAATCGACATCTAAAGATCACAATTTTCCTGCTAGTAGAGGATGGTTTTAACGATATCGAAAAAAAAGTCAAACATATACAATTGTTAGTGATAGCCATAATGAATGAATGATCTATTATATGTATGTTATTGAAGTTTTTTCAATAAATACGTAAATGTGTATTTTGTCGATCGTTTAATAAAAAAATAATGAATATTAACAATCTTCTATATTTTTTGGAAAGCAAGAACTATTTTTGTATGAACTTCAAACCTTGTATATCACGGATTTGTATTACACGACGTTTTTGTGTCCTTGTGTCGTTTGTGAGTCCTATGACCGTATTATACGAGGCCAAGGTGTATATAGAATATTTAAAAAATCAACAAATTCAGTTATTATTTTTTTCATGGCTAATTGAAGTTTTCTGAGGATGTTTGTTGTATGACGGAAGTAATAGAAGGTTTATTTTATCTATCCATATAAATGTCCTTGTATTATGGACTATGGATAACTTATCGGTGCACAATCTCACTATTACATATAGCAAGCTTTTGTCGAATTTTAGAGATCGTTTAAATTCAGATGGGGCTTTTAATTTTCTTTCATTTGTCTTAAATCGTCAAAACTATAACTATGATGATCGTTATTAAAAGTAACATATATTTCGTAAGTTGGTAAAAAGTAACATCTGACATGTTTAGACATTTGACTGATAATAATAACATTTATTTACTTAGACAGTAGTAACTAAGAGAAAAATAAAACGATGTAAAAATAATGGTTTTATTTTTGGTGGCGCGAGTATATAATAATTAGTGACTGAGTTTATTGTTAAATTAAATAAATAGCGTTAAACATCTTTTTTCCAATTATTCATTTATAAACATCATTTTCTCTTAGTCATCAATAAGTCTTTAATAAAATGTAAATACAGTAAATTCTTCATTTTTTAAATTTTTGTAAAATACTCTGTATTATTTTTTAATCCCAAAATGTCCCAAATGTCATAAATGACATGATCGAAATAATAAAACAGCATCAGTGCAGCAAAATAATGTCAGACTTGTCACGGGAATTAACTATAATGAAGAATAGTGGATGGATTCGCAAAGCAGAAAAAATGTAGTTTTAGAAAAATCAACAGTATGAATTAAAATAACAAAAATAAATCAATTTTTGAAAAATGTTATCGAGGAACTCACAAACCAACTCTTGATTGAGATATAGAAACATGAGTTTGAAGTACTAGATAAACTCGAAACACTACTCTAAATATGTTTTAAAATCATTTCAGCTTCTGACCAGATCAGTGATGAAATTTAAAAAAAATGTAAAATAGGACTCAGACATCGATAGATCTTTAAAAGTACGTCATCTCATTCAGCAAGTATTAATCTGTGATTTTATATAAAAAAAAGCTGTACAAACTTTTAACTAATAACTATGTTTACATATAAGCAGAAATATAATATTTGTCACGTTGATTTAATAATTCTTTAAAAAGTTTCTCTCGTTTCCAAAGTTTTGCTTTTTTCAATACATATTGTATAAATTTCAGCATACGTATCATTGAATAAAATATATTTAATTATGATGTTTTCAGAATATTTCTTTTTATCGTTAATTAATCGAAATAATTATTAAAAAAAATATCAAACCCGGAACAGAACCGTGAATTTATCCAATATTTTTTACAATACCCAATTAGTGTAATTAATACGCTTGTATTATAATTTTGAATTTTATGAAACTCAATACATTCACAAATATTGAATTTATGGCCGAAATTAAGCTCATTGCCATTTTTTCAATGTATTTTTGGATGAATAACTTTTTTGTTTTCATTTTTTTTTTATTAATTAATATTTTTTGTACGTAGTGCTTACGTAATTAAAGCAACATAAAAAGAGCCATCTAATTAAATAAATCGACCCAATTAATGTTTCTTTGTTGCCGTTTTATTATTTTGCGAGAGTATCAACTAAAAGTTTTAGAGCTTTGTATCGGCGGAGAGCTTACATTGTTTCGATGGAATATCGACTAATATTAATTAGGAAGGGAATTAATCTCTAATTGATTAAAATACTTAGGGACGCTGACATCAAACTTCCGGAACGATGGAAAAGTTGATTGTTTGTAATGATCATAATTAATTTTATGTCATATCGAAATCCGTCATTTGTTTTCGGATCCCCTAAACTTTTATTCGATTTTTTTCGATCAATTTAATTTTGAAGCTATTTACTTTTATTATTCAGATCAAATTTCATATCTGTTGTCCAAATTTCCTTGTTAGAATTTTATGCGTAAATGTTTTATATCTATTTTATGCGAGGACAATATAAAAAGTATGCGCTGCATTTTCATCGCGGAAAATTATTGCCTCCGAGGATTGTTTTTCTGCCATTTCTTTCCGCCATGTCGTTAATTTATTCATGGCGTGCGGCGCTCGGTTTATGCGCCGACATATATCGAGTTTTCACGAACATAACCGTGGAACCTTTATGAGCCGGTTAATAATTTCGGTTTTTTTTCATCCCACCATTTTTAACAGTGTCGCCGCTAATATTTGCAAGTAACGGGGCGGAGGGGGGGTAGATTTAGCACGGTAGCAGGGCGGGGGTGGTCCTTTTTGCAGGCTCTGCAGGAGCACTAACGAATGCCTCTTGTCTGGAGCACGTGACTGCGGCCGGAATGATTTAAGCCCTCGCCAAATGCTGACTCGGTTATTAACGACTGCCCGAGAATAATTCAAATGTCCCGGGTGCGGCCCCGGAAAAGCTCCCTGTTGTCCAAATTTGAGACTCTAAGAGGGGTGGAGGAGTGGGGGCTCGTTCAACTGCCTGCATCGTATCAACATCGCAAAAAGCACAGCGCTCTATGTTGGGGTAGTTTGAGAAGTTTGAAAAATGAATATGTTAGTCGTCAACTATGTGGTTGGACTAAACCCAATGGACCATGTTGTATGTAGCAAACGACAATAGTGACACATGGGCATAGCTTTTGAAATGAATGGCCGATGTCTGCTTCTTGTGTCGTTCAATGCGATTCAGGCAAACTCGCTATGCTTCTGATTAATGATGATTTAGAAGCACGGTTTCAATTGTTCTCAGGGATATGAATGGAGCTACATATGAATGTGCAATTAATTAAATCTTAGCAGTTGACACACTTGGCACAATGGTAAATATTAGTAGGGCTAGGAATTAAATTATTATTTTGTAGTGCAATATTCAGCTTCATTTAAAAATATTTTACTAATATTTTTTTATGTAAAAACGCAGTAGATTTAAGTTTAAATATTGGTTGAATTGTAATGTTTCTCAGGGAGTGATCCGATTATTCAGAAAAAAGGTAACACGTAAAGCAAAGTCCAGAAAATATGGACTTTTAAATTTTTCCTAGATCATTCTTGCCATTTGAGGGCGTGAGTTCTTTTGTTGCAGTATTATAATTTAATCCTATGATAATAATAATGAATAAATAATATAAATTTCAATCCAACTAAATGAATCTTTATATGGGTGAATGGTTTGTTATCTTTATAGTCAAATAAATAAATAAATAAATTATTCCTCTTCAGTGGACTAAATCAGACGTTTTCCATTCAACTTCAGGTGAAGTTTCATTAATTGCCGACTTCTGATGTTATTGTTTCACCAGGTTTCAAGAATTAAAAATGAATGATCCCTAGAATATCCTGCCATATGGGCAATATAATCTCACCTAACGTTAATCATGGTTTCTGAGTCGAAATGGATATCTGTGAGTTTGTAAGATGTTTTGTAAGTTATTGTTTTTTCGACAATTGTAGATACTATCCACTACTCGTCTCCTATTACAAGTTGAGGTAAAAGGGGGTATGTTCCTTATCCTATTCAATTTCTTGATTCGATTAAAATTAACTCCACTTTAGACCAGGAATATAATATACTAATTTCAGACTTGAACAATCCATGACGGCGCCTCAAAAAAAAACAACCGAGTCGTCCGAAGGAGGTCTATTATAGACCCCAAGCATTTCAAGTCAAGATATCGATAAATTCTTCTTTATCAATATCTTGACTTAAAAATTGAATAAAAATATGATATGCTTCATAATTTTGTTCATATTTTGGATTTTTTTACTAATCAATATGACGCGTAAATGATCTCGCAGTACGTGCCACTCGCACATTTCATTTGAACTCGGCAAATCGTACCGGATGCGAGTGAGAAAAAACATCGCGCCCGTGTCAACAGAAGCGAATATTATTGTTTTTATTTTTAATTGCAGACAATAAAGGCCAATGATTATTTATTATATATATTCGTTAAACTTTTTTAAGCAAATACAAACAGTTTGTAAAATGTTGGGTTGATATTAAAAGAGTTATTTGAGAAAAAATATGGTCCTGAATAGGATCGGCACAGCCAGGTTAAATTCATCGATGGTAGCAAAAAAAACCAGAGATTTTTATTTGTCTTTGGCAAAAACCGACCGTCGTCAACTTTAGGTCGTAGGACGTAGGTTCTTTAAACTCATATTAGCCGGTTTGTAGTTTCGAAATTAAAATTGTCATCTATTGACTTTTAGAACTTATTCTAAACGTCATAATTTTCACATTTTTTTAATAATTCCGCAGCCTTATTTACATATACAGTCAGCCCTTCTATAACGTTTCCTCTCAATCACTATTTTCTACAAAATGCCTTGACAACCAACGATCATTGGCATTTATTTCTGGGTTTATGCTGGGCAATGGGCAATATATTTACGAAATATGTAATATGACCTCGAAAGTATTAGTATTTCGTAGAAAGAAGCAATTTAGAGGAAACATTATAGGGGGGCTGACTGTACATCTCATCAGGTGTTTAATGCCGAAGAAACTGAATTATGCTGGAAGAAAAAGCCTAGCAGGACTTATTCACCTAAATCACAAAAAACTGCTAGTGGTTTAAGGTAGCAAAAGGTCGAGTGACGATATTATTATGCAGTGATGTACCTTGCAGTAATGATCGAATAATTAAATTATTGCTGATCAACCAATATCATTGTAGGATATAAACATAAAATATATTCCTGTACATCGGAGGGCGCTTAGGTGACGACATTATTTTTATAATAAAAATAAATTAAAATTCTTGAATATCGTAGTTTTTTTAAAGCATCTCAAAGCTTTTTTTACGAGGCTTTTTTACTTCTAGGTACACGGATTTATCAATTGTATTAATATTAAAAAAATTGATATATCTATTTAAATATAAACAATATTATATGACAACATCCGTAGATTTTTTTCGAACGGGCATTGTATTATCTTAACCCGCTTTCTCCAGATTATACGATACTTGTACCGTGATTCGTGAAATATGATGAAAATAAAAAACTTTCATCTCACGCACGTTCTAAAAATTGGGCCGAGAATGTTGAACTGAAAAAAATATGAATATATTATTAGCGTGCGTAGGAAAAGTTTCCGCGGTACGATAATGCGATTACATTGCCGGTAAGACGTTATGCCCTTATCCTAAAACAATAGGGCCATTTGTATTTTTATATAATGCCATGTCAAATAGAATGCGAGGCCGGGCCAGATATCGTTTGAAATATGTCGACGTTTGTTCTTATCTTCCGGTTCTGGTCAACCGGCATACGGAAATTTCAATGCAAATACCATCAGCGAGCCCAAGAAGAACTCGGAGCATTATCGCCCGGGGGAATGGACAAAAAAATAAGGAGAAAGCGGCTCCTCTGTATTTATTGTGTACGGGATAACGCTCAGATTTCCCTTTTTAATTCTGGAATGGTTCGAATAAAAATATATTTTTTTGAATATATAAATTACTTTTTTTTTTAAACAGAATCGCAATAAAAATTAACTGCAGTAATACAGTTAACTATCACATATGAGATGACATTAAAATTTGTCGTAAAATAAGTCGTATAAAACTTTGTTAACCGACGTCTATAATCGCCTAGTAAAATTCGTATTTTTATGCGTTTCGCTAATAATGTGTCCAAGTTAATAAATAATTCTAAATTGGAAATTTTATACATATTAGTTGATTTGAATCATTTGGTTTTGTTGTGAAATTTAAATTAAAAAAAAATTATAATAAAATCCACGATAAAGATAGATTAATAAACCAGTAATGAGCTAAACGATTAAAAATAGATAAACACGAAAAGATTGTTTCGGATAAAGAACAGGACACGCATTCAGAATATCAAAATAGGTTTTTTTTTTAATAAAAAATAATTATTATTATAAAAAAATATCCGTCAAGTCATAAAAAGTGCGTTTCCCGGGTAATATATTCAATTCCGAAATTTAACCCAATCAGGGCGTCGACAGATTTATACGGCCGATATTCTGGTACTGAATTTAACGCTCTCCCGTCCTACATCCGCTTAGCCCCTCGCCCCCCTCCCCACCTCGTCGCCCCCGGCATTGATATCGACATACTTTTTTCAGCGTCGGTTCACGCTCGAACGGGCCCCCGATATCCAAAATATTATTTCACGTCCAGACGATATCCGATAAGCCGACATATTTATTATTCCGGCTGTGATGATATCAAAAAACTTTTGTAACGATAAACCTTTCATCCCCCGGAGAGGATGTATGATTAACGGAAGGGTATCGATCGCCGCCCGGGACCGCGATATAATTTTATCTGATCGTTTGACGCTCGGCCCGAAATCAATTCGCCAGCCAGTCACTACAAACGACCCCCATCCCCCGCCAAATCGGAGTGGGTCGCTGTTTAAATAATAAATATTTATTGCTGTGTTTTATCGTGGAGGTGGCTGGTTGACGATGTCTGCCGCGGGGTAAATCGCGCGCGAAATGTTTGATGATGGCGCGCTTTCAATAAGAAAACTTGGATGATCGGCTACGACCTCGAGGAGACGTATAGGGACTGCATAAGCACTGGACCTCGCTGATATTATTAATATAATGTAACGACAACAGTGCCAGATGTTGTAGATATAAATGATGTCTTAATAAAAGCGCCGGGTTTAGTTTTTAATTAAACAGATTATTTATCGGTAATGTAATTTTTTTTTGTCTTAGTGTTTAGGGCGAACATTTTTTTGTGCTCGGCAAAACGAATAGTTAGTTAGAAAGTCCATACATATTTTAAATAGGTGTTATGTATAAGATAGAACTCGATAGTCACAGCAGTAGAAGATACGTATCACCGAAATGAAAATATTTTGATATTTACTCGGGGATGCTCTAGAGTAGTGGTCGCCAAAATTTAGAACCTCATGGACCACTAAATTCATAATTTTAATTCCTGCCGACTATTAATAAGATTTTTTCGTGTTAAATCTTTCTTTAAGATGCATATTAAAATAACTATCCTGAATGTTTGCTGTAAACGGGTCTATTATCTACATATTACCAGGTCTGGGATCTACATTCTTTGAGTAATAGCAAGCAAAAGATTTTGCGAGTGATTTTAAGACCTTTTGAACTAGGGTTACCACTTTCATGAATTACTTTCAATTTCTGAGTTAAGAGTCTGCTTTCCCAAAATCTGTTCACAGGGTTTTAACATACAATGCCTAATAATTTCTTCTTCAATCTTGTTCAGCCATTGTAATCAGATGAGGCTAAGGAGAGATCAAGGCTTCCTGCCTTTAGTAATGATTTATCTTCCATTGTAATTTTTCTTTAGAATGTTTCATGAATTTTTCATCAACATCTTGATCTTTTTTTTAAATAGATTATTCTAAGAATAAATATAGTTATACATGATATGCTTCATAGTTCGGATATTATATATATCGGATATAAATATTCGTGAAAAATCAAAAACTTAGTGTACCAAATAGATTCCATCGCTAGGATAAATCAAGTCGATATAACTACAAGTTGGAATCCCTTTTTTACAATAAAATATTGGGCTCTAAGTTTTAAGAAAAAAATCAATAATGTACTACCCATCTCCCAATAGTCTAGCTTAAAATGGCGTTTGTTTTAAAATTTAGAAAAAAATGGAAGCCATATAATACGTGACTGCGAGTCGGATTTAGTCAACGCACAGATATTTCCCCACCCTTGCATAGTTGCTTCGTAAATTGCTCTCGGTAGATTTTGTTGTTGTTCATCTGTAAATATTTTTGTTTATTTCACCCCCTGGCTAATTTCATATAGAATTTATAGAATTCATAGCTTTCGCCGGAGATTAACACATCCGAGTACTGACAAAATGTTGATGATACAAACTTATATTATTGCGGATTTCATTTATTATATGCTCCCTTGAGACTTTGCAACACTTATTATTTTTTTATTTGAAAGTTGAAGTTCAGCAATCATTTTCATGTCGTTTGTATATTTAGATTGAAAATTCTTTGTTCTCTAATAATAAAACCTTTTTGTTTATTACCTGATCATTTCTGCTATAAAAATTCAAATAAAAAACAATTCGGATTCTATTATTTACAAATCGTTTTACAAAATCAATTGATCGTTGCGATCTTTTCTGCGTCGAGATAAATAAAACAAAGCCTCCCACACACGTCACATTGTGTTCCATCCGGCGGCGTTTTCGCTAACGAAACACATTTCGCTCATGGTGCAGAATGACGCGTCGGTCGCAAACAAATAGCGCGTTAAACCGCGCGCAATCAAACGCCTGTCGATCAAAATAGAAAATTTTCTTTCCGCCTGTCAAAAAATAAGACCGGCGGAGCTTTGTGCCCGAAGAAAAGCTTTTTTGTTTCAGACCTTGTTTGGTGTGTACCTCGGCGAAAATATTTTCCGCGCAAATAATTGAGACGTTGACGGGTGGGGGGCGATACGCGGGGGGAGGGAGGGGGGGAGGGCGTTAAGCAGTGCGCGATAAATGGCTTATTTCGAAAATCCTTTAATTTGTCGCTGAATAAATGAATGTAAATTTATTTTGCAAAAAAAACAAATTTTTCGAGCATTCAAGATTATTAGATTGGAAATAAATTTCTACATTTTTCCGATATTTTTAAATATAGGCTGGTTGTGTTTTTCTGTAAATATATTTACAAGGTTTGATCAAAGAATATTCGTTTTTTATTAATTTTGCAGCCTGATTAATTATCACATTTTTATGTGACTGAAATCTTCGTCTTATTTCCTCCTCCTAAAGAACGACGTTTTTTAACATTGAGAGGTTAAACATAATTGCCGATGGAGCTAAAACCGCTGGAACTTATTTTAATGGGATAACATTATATTTTTTTAAAAAAATATTTTGAAGCCAACAGAAAACCACTGCACTATATATTCTCATGAAAACCATGGGCATGGTCCTCCATAATAGAAACTATGTAGATGGTCTCAGTTTATATATAAATAATGATAATATTTAATCGCTTCACCACTTTCTTTTTTCCTAATCTCATTTTTATTCCTATAGATTTTAAAAATCCTTTTTTATAATAGATAAATCTCATGAATACATGCTTTGCAAAGGTTCTTAGAATAAATTGAACAAGCTCTTAGAGTTGGAAATAAAATCATAAAACTTTTTCAGCGGCTTTTAAAGATTGAGGAACGTTTTCCTATTTTTGAATTGTAGATTGTTTTTAGTGAATTATATGAAAATCGACTATATTAATATTTATTTATTTTTTTGTTTCAGGTAAGTAGATGGATTGCATATGGAAAACATGTTTACGAAATCATTACCAAAGATATATTAAGGTAACATAATATAAGTAATTATCCTTGTGGTAAAGTAAATTATTAGGTAATTTGAAATGAAAATTGAAAGTAATTGAATTCAAATCATACAAGAGAACTGTAAAATTATTTAATAAGAATAACATTCACCTATCTTATAATTCTTATGACATTTTTCATTATATAATATTATTTTACCGAAAATATTTTTAAAAAAAATGTATTTGTTTTGAATAGTGTGATATATTGCGATTGAAATTATTATAGATTTTGCAGAAACGTACGTATAGCCATTGCATTGCTATCGTAAATGTTATACGAAGTAATTCTATTAGATCAGTGCGCTTAGAATCTTGATTACAAACTCAATTTAATACCATCTTATTAGTTTAAGAAGTTTCCAGATCAATATAACGTATTTCATTAAGCACTAAATATAATACTATAACATTAACGGAGCTTTTATCTATCTATCTAAAAAATAATTAGTATAAAATGTGAGGTTTTATTTTCATTTACCAAGAATGGCATACAAAAGATCAAAGAGTTAAATTGCATTTACACGGTGACCATTCATCCGATTACAATCGCATTTTCTTTCTTATTATCTCGAAATCGAGTGAATGTTCCCAGCTCTTGCCACCGTCGGCAGGGGTCAAAAGCTCTGGCTCTCATTCGGTTCGGGGTCCGCGACCCGGCTCGTAAATCGAACCAAACTTGCATGACTCTCCGTTTCGTTGTTAGCTGCGAGGTGCTACCTACCACCCACCCACACCCTCGCCCACCGACAATCCATTAGGGTCAGTCAGTTGAATAATTGGTTACCTCACACCTGCACCTCGCGGGAGCAAGCAAACTCCTGCAATTAGTTCCTAGAATCGCGTGACCGAGCCGGAGGTAATTCGACCACTTGTTCTCTTTCGTGATTCGAGTCCAGAGTACCAGTCACGCGATCGGGGGACACCGCGAGCACACGTGGTAGGAAGGGCGTCGAGGTATTAACGCCATAATAATTATATCATATCCCAACTAAGGCCAATTGCACGCAATACTGCAAGAGATGAACGAATGTCTATTTTCTTGCACACGTCGAGGAAATTTTTCCTTCGAGCTTTGGTTTTCATATATATGATACGACGCTGGCTCAGATCGTACACGTGTCTGAAATAATAATGAGAATTCGCATAAGGAATGACGCAATCATGGGTCTCTGTAAGCCGAGATGTGCCTCATCAAATAACCCAAGCTTCGAAGGATGTTGCCGTATACTCACTCACCTGCACCTTGCAAATATATACGTAGGTACACAAGTTTCACATATCTCAAAAAATAATAGTGTTTTAATATTGTATTGTAGAAAATTCCACGTGAATAAATTGTTTACATACAATTTTAGTTTTATATTTCGTTTATTGGTATATTTTTTATTTTTAACTTTTAATTATGTTATTTCTCTATAACGAGTCTGACAACACTAATTTGTGGCTGATATGCACTTTACTAGTTTCTAATTTAAACTGAAGGCTATTATATTGGTACATAATACATTTGGCTAAGCTTTTGTTCATATAATTTGCACCTATTCATAATATTAATACTGTATAGAAATTTTAGCAAAAGAATGATTTTGTCTATTATCTTGAATTTAATTTTATTATTTTACTGATAATGAAGTAAAATAATTACCATAACCTGTTGTTATAAGATGATGATTCACTATCATTATATCACTACTGAAAACTTGTAGAGATTAATGAACTTTCACAAGCAAGCTGGGTTTATATTTTTTTGTATATTGAACAGATATTTTATTATATCGTATTTTTACAGTATGATTTATCAGCTGCAATTTGCACTTTAATAAAATGAAACGTCAATAGGTATCTTTTCCGGAAAAACCTAAAACATATTTAACATTCGCGGACAGTCTGTCATATGCGGACATTTTTTTGATTACGCGTTAGACACGATATCGACGGATTTTTGGTTATTATACATTTTTCAATTCAAAGTATTAAAAAAAATGAAAAAAATGTTTGATATTCCCTAGACTTAATTTATTAAATAATAATAGTATTAATACGATATATTAAATTAAATGTGTATTTTAGAGATTCCTAATCACTTTTTGTATGAATTTTGTCGATTATAAGTATTAAGACTTATACTTAGGTAATTGATGCATAATTTATGAAAAAATAGTGAAATTTTTCGATTTTGTCTGCAAAATGTATGTTAAAAAATACGCGGAATTTGCGTTTTACTCAAAATATCTTATTTATTAGATAATCCTCATCAGATACATGGTACAGTTTAACGACCACTTTTTCTAATCTTAGAATCATTTTGAATGCAATTTTCAGTATACCATATAGCACTTTCAGCTGATTATGTCAGTATCTCATCGATGTGTTTAAAATATAGTCCATTTATGTTATTTTATCATGTATAATAGAAAGTCACATGATAACGAATTCAGATCAACAAATATAGAGCATCGTAACGTGCTTGTTTTTGTGCATAACTCTCTAAATCTTACGTCTACCTTCTACTCTTTTTTAAGGTTTAAAAGTTTTCTCTTAGCTGGTGGCTAAGAATATCTTGTCATCTGCATATCCTAAATTAAAAAAATCGTTTCCGTTATCGTACTCTGACTTCCTGTTTTCCTACTTTTCTTAGTCAATATTTGACTTGCCGCGGTAACTTCAAAGCTATTTTTTTAGTTTAGCTCATTAGCATCTTCACATTGCTCGCGTGGGTTCATCTGTCAGGGCTTCAGTCACGTTTTGTAGTCCTGTCCTCACCTCTACGTCGCGTGTCACGACCTACTCCAAGCTGTCCGGTACGGCATTTCCCCTACGGATCTCCCTGATCGGACACATGTATCTGATCAGCAATGTAATTTGCTACGGGATATTTGTTCGCTTTACATCGACTTTCGGAGAATTGTGCGAAGCCACTTTCCCTCTACCTTCACCCTTCTATTGAACAGTTTAATTTTTAAAATATATGGCAGGGCCGCAAAGAGCGCATACCTTGGGACACTAATAATTGACACAGTTCATAAAAACCCTGGCGAATGTGACTCAGTAAGTGAAATGACCTGGTTTAAAAATTAAAAATGGGTTCTAACTTGCACATAAACTTCTTGGCGACGTGCATAACTGTGGATGAAAAACTGCCAAATGCAGTCGTGACCCACGCGTAATCAAAAGAATGAGTGCATATGCAAGACTGTCCGCGAATGTGTTAAATACAATAATATCACGTTACAAAATAATACAATTGGCTGCTATTGATAATTTATTTAGAGGCATCTCAAGTACCGCCGATGCTTCCTTTATAATGAAAACTTTTTTTGCACTTGTTGCTGCCACTTCCCGCGCTTTATCCCGCGCTGCCTTCCGATCCGCAATTCATGCCGCGTCGTTTGTCACGTGTCACGCCGTAACAATTACCCGGAACACGCATTGTGATGAATGTAAACGGCATATTGAAACGCCAGCGCGGATGATACATTTTTCAGCCGTTCATTAAAATTCTTCCTGTCTATTCTTTTTGTTGCTGGAATGAGGTCGATGCTGAAACAAAAAAAAATTAACAGACCTACGGGAAGGAAGTTCATTTGGGATGCATGTATTCTGCTCTCCCACTCTTGCAACTTACTGAATTATGAGCTCCACACATAAGCTTTCGGCGTAACAGGGCTTTGTGGGCGAACCTGTCTGGTATAAATTGTAGTCCTTTTTTATTATTTGTTTCGACCGCAGTGGTAGTGGTGGTTCTTTGTGGAAATTAACGACAGAGTGCCGACCGAGATCAATGCCTGTGTGATATCAGAATGCAAATCACGGCGTTCGATAACCTGCAGTTTTATTAAAGAAATGAAGTATTAACATTACTGAAATGCGGCAAACGAGCTGTCGCCTTTCACATATGAACGTGTGCTGAAAAATATTAACGAAGCAAATCATTTTGTGTCGTGCAACTGAAATGCATTGTGTAGTAGCATGCACCATTACTGAACGAATTACTTGCAATTATTGCTTTTTTAATCAACATAAGTATTATTATGTACGTATTTCAAATGGCACTGCTGATATTATTACCTTGCAAACGAGTATTGCATTTTCACATATAAATTACATAAAGCAATCTACCATGAAATAAATAAAATCTTAAATGTTTTGTTCAAAATGCAGTTTCATTGTTTCACTTGATGTCATGATGAAGATTGCCGAAATAGTTTTCTTAATCACTTACTTTTTATAAACGTTCTATCTGCAATTTCAGAGTTTAATCAATCTAATAGAAGTTTTTCAATTGATCGCTGTACTGATCCAACGTTTTCGGTTTCTTTATTTTTAAACAATTGATTTTCAGCTTCGACTTGGCAAACTCTCATACGATTCAGCGACCGCAAAAGCGTCGCAAAAAATATCCATTTACCCCCTTCCACGATTATTTCTATATCATACGCCAGAGATTCTCAATACTTATGTTTTTCGATGGAATTAAAAATGAGCGTTGCGATTCAAATGAAATCTACGCGTTCGCTGAATTTTATTTCGGATTCAAATTACATACGCCGAGTGCCATAATTCGCAATTCCGGTCGTTTGCCATCCGATTCCCGTAAAATTACAACCTTGTTCAGGTAACAAGCGCAGAATAATGACACGTAACATCGCCAGACTTCAGCGGCAAACAAAAGAAACACGTTCCGATGGTTGAGCCTCTCGCCCATTCGTTTCCCTCCCCGTGTATGTGTATTTGCTTTATGTGCAACATAAAATTAACCAAATTACAGGGCCGCATTTTGTAAAACAGCGAGTCGCCCCCCGGTACCCACCACTTCACCCCGACATCACCACACGCGCTTTGTTTGTCCTCGAATCGCAGACAAACAATGGACCGGCACCGGTGAAGGAAACGGGGCTGCAGGGGGCAAAGGGGGGGGGGGGTGATAGGTGGTGATCCGTGACATTTTTGCGCGAAATGAAAATTTCAAATGTCAGAAAACTGACCCCTGTTTCGACGCTCGCGTTACACCGAATTCAATGAGTTTCAATGGGTGGTGGGTTTCAAATTGGAAATAAATATGTTAATTAATTAATTTAATTGTTTAATTGTTGAGTATTTATTGTAGAATACAAACATGATTTTATTAAAAAAAACAACAACGCGTGCGATATATCCAAAAATTTCAAATAAAATAATTGTTTTAAATTAAACCTAAGAAATATAACAAACTTATCATATTTCTCAGTTTTCTTATTTTTTCATTTTTATATAATTAATATCCGTCACTCCCGATAACTATTTAACTCGTTTAAATTAATGATAGAAAGAAAATACGATTAACTTGAATAAAAATTATAAATTAACACTAGTGTTAATTTTTTGCAAGGATAGTGGTGATTGATTGATTAAAACTCCACAAGATTAGGTTAACTTTAGACATAGCTCGGTTTTAATAAGAAAGCTTAAGCTTGAGAGAATTTCGAATAAGCCCTTCTATATTTTTGTCACATTCGATGTGTTCTCTAACAAATTGATTGCTCCAGAATCATTATCAAAATTATATCCCTCCCTAGAAACTGATTTATCTAGTTTAACAATAATATTGCTGCTTTTTTCGTTAAATTATCATCTATATTTAGTATATTAATCAGGAGCCACACGTGCATATACACTGCGGAGCTGCAGCACCCCCAAGCAAGTTGATCAAAAACATTATTTTTCATAATATTATATGTGCCTATTGATTTTATATTTTGAATATGAAATATTAAATAATAAGAATATTAAAAGCTTAATTTGCATTCCATTAGAAATGTTAATAAAACCAATACAAATTTAAAGAAAACGAAAATATAACTCATTTTTCGTTATATATAATTAGTTTTAATGGAAAATATCATGAATTTTCAGTAAAAATTGCGGAAAGTATATGTTGACAATTAAAAAAAATAGTTTTCATGATTCAAATATTCCTCTCAAAAAAGTTAAATAATTATCTAACATTAAGATCGTGTCGAATTACATTTATAATTTAAATAAATTTACGGTCCCCATTGTACGGAATCGTGTTTCAGGTAACCAAAGTATGTTACTATTAGTTCTTTTATTTAGTTTCAGTTTCCAGGGATTTGACCCAAATAACCGGCGGTCCCAATAAACCGGTGTCTGAATTAAGGGGAATCTAATGTATTTTATATTCTACTTCTACAACTTTTTTTCCAGATTATTTATTCTTGGAACATTCGAAATAGACTATTTACAGATTCAGAGGTTATATGAATTTGAAATCATTGTAATAGAGGCTCGCTATCTTTTCTCTATAATTTTTACTTAAATTAAATTTTTGTCTCTGTATAGCAATAAATATTGCAAAAATAAGTTTTACAATAATTTGAAACACCCTAGAATTTACATACATGTATGTGTGTATGATAGTATAAGCTCAGACTCTATTCGTAATCGTATATAAAAAAGTAATATGTTTTTGGCTGTAAGCATTATCGTTAAAAATGAATTGTCTATTTAAATCAATCGCTTTATTTTTTCAGATTCCATATTATTTTATGGAAATTGAAAATGATATTATTTACGAGTAGAAAAAGTTTTTTTGTAGAATACAATGTATTCACGTTGTGTTGTGTTTATAATGTGTTTTGTCAGATACAACCCCCAACCCCCAACCCCCGAACTTAGGTCTGATATTAAGCCGGCTGCATTAGCCGGTGTAATTTCTGGAAAAACTTTGGATAGTTTGTCGTGTAGGGCGGCAGTACATTAGGTACAATAATTCGTTACGTGCGGCAAGTTATAATACTCCAGTCACGTTGCCTGGTCACGCGGCATGACGTGCCGCGAAGGGCACGCGACCTGTCCCTCGCACCGCCACATCGCATTCCAATAAATCACCGGCGGTCAAATGGCGATCGGCGCCCTTTACCCAACGTATTTGCCCTTCACTTTTGTAAATTAAAGGTCTCGCCGATGACTGATTGATAAGCTAGACTCTTAAACTAGACGTCGAGCGGCAGCTGGGCGTGTTTGATAATTTGCCGACGTTGCAGCAAATGAACACGAATGTGGTGTTGTGCTTTTATGCAATTGCAGAAATAACAATTCCGACGATACTATCTTGTTATGTGAATAAATATTAGTGCGCGCTTTTCCATGAAATAAACTCGCATAGCAGCAAACTGATGATGGAAAGATAAACAAATGTAATTTTTTTGCCATGAATAAATATGTGTAACAAAAACATGTTTTAGAATAATTTTATAAAAATAATATCTGAATTTCTGTATCACTAAAAATATATTTTCATTTATTCCATTTATTATTCTTTGTATCGTTATAAAAATATAACCGAATTATTTAATGAAAATTATTAAATAAAGCTAAAATGTAAACGATACGCTCGATATAAACGTATGCGAATAATTAGCTCAATTTCTTTTTTTATCTTATCAATTAATGAGTGCAAAATTTTCCTTGAAATCCTTGTGATATTTTGTAATGGCTTCTAGATGATATAATCAGGGTTTTATTACGTCGAGTCATAAATAATTTCAAGTGGAGGCAGGTATCTTTTGCTTGTTTATACTTACTATAAATCAATGCGACAAACGAGATTCTGTTTTGTTTGGTGCACGTCATATTAAAGCTTTCTTTCTAACCGTTCAAATAAAGTGTCATAAAATGCATATTTGTCATGTGAGGCTTTGGAAATCAAAACTACTTTGGTAAAAGCTAAAAAAAATATGCAGTGTATTCTGAAATGTACTAATAAACGATCGGGCCGTTTTCGTTTGTGCAAAATTTCGTTTTAAAGACCTGAAAAACAAAAACAGGTCACCCTAATGGCTTTGATTATGACCTTTTAAAGTTGATATTTGATTAAAATCTATGCCAATAAACAAGAGCGTTGCCAGAAAAACTCACAATTAATTTTTACTGTTATTTGGAGTGATTATGAAAAGTGTATAAGCTAGTCGATATAATAAAGTAGATCTTAAGTCAATTCTCATAATTTGATTATGAAATTGACTACGATAATATATTCCAAAAAGATAATGGCTTAATTAGATACAACTACCTCTGCCAGATCAGTAAGAAAACATTCATGAAGGAATTATTGCGTGTATGCTGGGATTGTATAGATATAATTTTTCATCAGCTGCAAAGACTTGACAAAAATTCTTTGAGAAGCTTTTTTACACTTGTCAATTACAAGCAAGTCATTTTTTTATTCTATCTAATTCCTTGCCCTGATTAGTCTAGAATTCCTTATAAAACATTTCGAATGGAAACATCTTCATTTTTAAAGTACAATCAGGCTACAGAAGATTCATTCAAATCTAAATCCACTAAATGTATAAAAAAGGAAATGATAATTTGCCCGTAATGTGGGAAAAGGCCTTGCATAATAGTTATTTATTTATTCGACTACTATAGATGGATGGCATAACAGAAAGATTCAAAAGCGTTTTTCATCCATATAAAATTTGATAAAAGATTGTGAAGAATCAAAACGGCCTTCAAAGGAATATTAACAGATAATTGGATCTGCAATAGTTAAGGGTTTCAAGAAGAATTACGCACCTATATGAAGGAAAATTTCTCAAGCCGTTGAGACTTGACAGGTACAGCTTATGGTCTGTCTTGGGAAAAATTAGGTTTGTTTCCAAAGAAACATGCTAATAAACTTTAGGCTTCTCAAGGAAGACTAAAGTCAAGATATATACGACCTATCCGGTGGCTGTTTTAGACTATTGCTAAGGCGTGCAATGCTGGTCTACCGGCATAGAGGAAGGCCTTTCCCTCCGCAAGGCTAGTTGATCGACACGCACCAGAATTACGTAGCCAGCTAATGCTGTTCTTGGCGTGCTCTGAAGTACGAAAGCAACTTCAATCAGCAACGAGCACGCGAAGTATGGCAAAGTAAAGCCATACGAAAGCATCATCATCACCATCAGGTTTGTCTTGACATTGGTTTAAATACTGGACTCTATCAAAAAAAAATTATATGTGGTTGGCAAATTTGATCGCTCTGTAATGCAAACCATGCATTGCCTTTAATTAAATAAATAAATAAATATATCTTGTAGAAAAAAACCCTTAAAAGGATATTTGAGGCTGTACTTGACATGTCCATCGCAAAAAGAGACTGCTTAAAACTGCTGTTTTTTTATTGATTCCTGATGGAAAACAATAGCAATGTTAAAGTAGTTGCTGTATTAAGCAGAAGGCAATCATCAGAAGATTAAGCGACGTTGCTGCGGTTCGTGGCAACCAAGAATGAAGCTAGATCCGGGGCATGATTAATAATGATGTTAAAAAGGATTTCTGCAAAAAAAAACTGAAATAAAATCTCTATTATAACCCTTGCCTTGATATAATATTATGGCAACACTGATGTCTGTTTAATGAAAAGTACGTTAAATTCCGCATCAACGTAGAAAACAAAGGAACAAAGGAAACCACTGATGAGTGTCTGAGAAACCTCCGAGTATACTTTTAATCCACTTTCGCTCCGAATGCAGAGCATTCACACCATGACCAGGGTTCAGGAGTGTCTTAGTGCCCCGGAAAGGTTTTGTCCCCGGGGAGCTCGGTTCGTTAGAGTCCTGGTCGTCCCGCGCGCCCTCGCCCGCCCCGGCGTAATTTGCACATTAGCCGTTTTGGCGCTCAACCGCTAATTTATGCCATCCTGTTAATAAATACTGCGGCAATTACACGTGTCTGAATGTGCTTGAGCCGTTATCTTGCATGTCATTAATCAGGTGTTATCGCACACCTGTGTGGGCGGCGTCTGTGCCTTCCCCTCGCGCGCGGTACGCCCAGGTCGCGCACACGTGTGAGCCGAGTGATTCCATGTCGCGCCGCGTTGCAATTAAGCGCCGCCTAACCGACTCGCTATTAATCACGGTTGCCGATGTTGGAAATTAACCTGGCAAGGCAGGCCTATACGGAATCGCTAACCCTAGCTAAGGACTAGATAATAGATCTCGGCTCTCATACTTGCCCCCAGAGTTTCAATAAAAAATAACGACTATTTAATGATATCTATGTAACGTCGGAGGAACACTGGAAAATCGCTTAGTCTATGACATATGTAGATCAATTCGTCAGCGAGCTAATCCGATGATAGTGTTGGCGAAATTATATTCGCTTTTATAAAAAGATTGACCCCAATATGATTCTAGAAGGATCCGGCTTCTCAAAGGGTTTTCTATACCACGCATACGTATTTAGGAGAGTGACCTAATCGACACGTGTTATGCCCATTTCTGCCTCCAGAGTTTATATATAAATTCCCCAGAGTTTTAGAGTCAGTTAAAGCTCGATAGCCATGTAAGAATGCGATAGCCTTTTGGGATAGAAAACAGCCCATTTTGTTATCAATTATATCGGTAATAATCTCCTCTTCAATGTTATAATTGTTAAAAAGTAAATCCGTAATCCTTGGGTCGGCTAGGCTGATTCGTCCATTGTATTTACATTTTTATTAGAAATAGAACTGGCACTCGCCATCTTTGAGATAAGAACTGTATGAAGTATTTTTGAATTATATGCTTATCTTGTAAATTTTCTTATACATATATATATAAATAACTTTAATTATTCATTCAACATTTTTCGATTCCGCGGTGGCTCAAGGAAGACGCTTGAGACTGTTCTAATTAAATTAAATCGAAAATAGACTACGCTCTTGTTGCAGCTCTCTAGCCAACTAAATCAAAGGAGAACGAGGAAATAATTAAGAATCTTTTTTTTAGTATCCAACTGTTTAATTTTATTGTTTTTATTTATGCTTACATAAGTAATAAAGATAAAAAATCTCTATAGAGTGTGAATTTTTGTGTAAGTTTTTTTTGTTAGGTTACTTTGTGTCACCGGCTGCGATGAGTTGACATGCCGCGGTTCGTATCGTTTTAACCCTTTAATCGCCAAGCCAATTATATGGATACTTACCGTACGCCGTATAAACTTCAAATAAAACGAAACGGCTAAACATATCGACATTCTAACAATCACATTGCCTTCATAAGATGTCTCTGCATTAATTTTCATTTAAAATCAGTATATTTATTCCTAAATAAATTTGTAGTAGCGGTTGCCGTGGCGCTGTTGGTTAGCCAATTCCGCGTGCCTGCACGCCGTAGCGTCTAAAACGGTTAAAGCTCACTTGTCCGAGTACTAATTTAGCAAAGTCGCGGTTAACTTACATTATCGAAATATTATGCATGTACCTACAAGCATTGAATATATGGTTTCAAAAGTTAAAAAATGTTTAAAGTAGGTAAACGGACGAACCAAAATTAGAAAGACCTCTTAAAATCGATAATTTTAAAAAATGACGAAAAAAATAGAAAAATATGAAACCGATCCGTTTCTTAGAAGAATTCTTATTGGGAATAAGTGTTAAGTGGGTGCTCTACATCAATCCGCAGAGAAAAAAAACAATGACTTGATGAATAACTTACCTGTATTTACCCCTGAACCATTATTGTCTGAAAAGGCTTATCATTTTGTAATTGTTGGAATGTTTTGGAAATAATTCTCTATTAATCACTAAAACCTAAATACTGAGTTGCTCACCCCTGATTAACCCTTTCAGTGCGGGGCGCATGACGTACATGCGCATACAAATCGTGTCCAGGGTGCGACCGCGTATTGACCAGCCTCGAGATTCTTTAAAACTTTAACTTGACGTTACATGTAAACTAGACTGAGTTAAATTATAGTGTTTGTTTTAAAAATCAGCTAATAAGCACAGCTATCAATAAATATACAACATATCACAAGAAATTGATAGGAACCATGTAATATATAGAATGCCAGATAATGATTCGGAAATCTGGCGTGTGGTAAATATCGTCCAAATATCCCCGCATTGAAGTATCATTGACGTATCTCGGCTCAGAGGTTGTTAAGGGTGTTCCACGTACATTATGTTCCACATACACGTGTACGGATGTAATGGTATAAGAAAATTGCATTTCGCATTTTTGATTTTGATTCGCATTCCCATTTTTTTCTCACTTAATCTCTGTTCGAGCAATTGATATTTTGTTCGATTTATTATTACGAAAATAAAGCGAATCGAGCTTATTTTTTTAGTTGAGATGGAAGAACATATCCTAATCAACATGTTTGCATAAATCTCTTATAGGAAAATGGTCTAATATAGCGGTAAACGGTGAATACAAATTTACCTCCCTTAAAAAAATAATTTGTGAAGGTCCCAAAACAGCGCCGCACCCGGATGCAGAATCATGTTTTAGACCCGCTGCATTGAAAGGGTTAAGAGAGATAAGATAAAATATACGCTGGACATAAAGAGATTAGGAGATACCTTCATAAATTTAACCCGTAATATCTTAAAATAAATTTAAAAAAAGTTTATTTATTCTGATAATGTATGCATTTGATCACGTAGGGCTCAAGAAAGATTTGTCGTTCTTATAGTAGTCAGCTTTAAGAATATCACAAATCCTATACAAAAACTTATAAAAAAACTAAATTATACTTTTGAGTTATAAATTTCAAAATCACACCCTAATATGTTACATATCGGTTTTCTGCTCGAGTTCAATCCTGCCGCAATATCCAGAAGGAGGGAATAGGAATTCTGTATATGGTGCACTTCTGCGTAATTGAACCGAAGTAAATGCGATACAATCGGTTGTTCTAATAAACAGAAATGGCGCACTAATATTTTTCGACCATTTCGCTAGGTAACGACGTGCCGGCAACGAACCAAGTGCCACCATTACACTCTGTTTATGGCCGGCAGGCGGAAACACCAATGGATTAGAAACGGGAATAGCCGCATAAGAATAACATTTGAAACAAACTATAACTCTGGCGAAATTTCTATTATTTTCCTATGGCACGTAAATGTGAGAAGACATCTTTTCTTGCTTGCCGTTATGAAGCAACAAGATCACTTGGCAAAGGAACAGAAAGGATGGAGGACCTTTGAACTTATGCAAAGGCGCTCAAAGGAATCAACTAGTTGCGGAAGGCGCTCGTTGCTTCGGAACAAAATCAACCCCCTTGACACTTGTTTGTATCCGAGAGAGAGAGCCAGCTCGTCCGACGAATGTGAATATCTGCACATCTCAAAAGAAGAGGATTCAAAAAAAATAATGACCTGTGTTTTAAAACGAGAAAAATAACATTACACAGAATAATTTGATACATTTCAAATATGATATTTATCATTAATTTTTGAATTTATTCACAACGAAGCGTATTTTATATTAATATAAATGCATTTACAAATAAAGTTTTATTGTAAATTGAATACATTCTAACTATAAATAATCAGAATTTCATGTATATTCCTGGAATATGATTGCAATTTAGAATGAAACATGCATATTTCATCCTAAATATGATTTATATCAAACATTTGCGATATTTGTGGTTTTGATAATATAATGTATGTTGCTTTATCCTTTAATTATGTAATTAATTTACGGATTTTAAGATAAATGTACTAACAACACTCAAAATTATTGCAAATTGATGTATATAAAATAATATTCTGGCGTTAATGCATATATCCGTTAATTAAAATGATATTATTATGAATTTTGTTGTATCTGCAGTTATCATTGAAAAATTACCGCAAATGCATTATATAAATTATTAGGTTATGATGAAATCGACGATATCTTATGTTAAATAATTAGAAAAAGCTGATATATTTTAAATAATTAAATATTAAATTAATTCTTGATTATTTTAAATTCAGTTACATAGGGAAAAAACATTTTTTTCTTACAATCACGCTAGGTAGGATTTAAATAAGCTATGATAAATCACGATTCAAAAATAAATCAAGCTGCCTCAAATATTTATAGAAAATAATTTACGGCGCAATGTTTTATTAACCACTTCCGTGGTCAACCTCTTGGAAAAAAGCGGGTAATTGTTCTCGAAAGATCAAATTACGAACGTGTCACTCAACGCGCGCGATGCGTTCTCTAGACTGGTGGGGGAATGACCCGAGCTGGATTCGGGCAAATCACTATATATAAAGCCGCAAGGATGCGCGCCCGGAATCCAGTTCGGGCAAATCACTGTGTCAGCAAAATACCAACCCGAGTTGTATTCTGGCAAATCACACAAGGGGTTAATAATGGTGATATAAAACTAAAGCCATTTTCTATTGATGGTATTGCATATGGAGATAGTATATTTAGTTAAGTCGTTTGGAAGCTTGCACAAAGTCAAATATAATTACTAGAAGAGTATTCAAAAAAATATACTATGATAAACCACCGAGATGAGAATTTACAAGAGTCCTTCAAGCTTAAAAAATATTCTAATTGAAATTAAGTAAAAAATATTTCTGAATCCGCTTTTATTCCACTTTAAATGCTGCGAAAAACTTATTTGCTGGAAAGAAATGTGGCTAAAACTAGTAACTGAAGAAAATGTAAAAATACTAATAAAAGATGAATACAAATTAGTTTCCGTGGTATTAGCAGAGAAGTATTTGATGACTTACGACCTACAACAATCGATCATTACGCAATTTTTAGAGGTTTAATATAAAAAAAAATCAAGAGTCTTCTGTTAATAAAACAACCGACCCTAAAAAAGAATCGAAAAATTAGAATTGTATTTGAACACCATCATAGGTGCAACAGTCTTATTGTAGAACCCTAGCCTCATCCAACACTCTTCTTTATTTTATCCGGTCTAGCAGGAGACCGGATAAATGTCTCTTCATCTTCTGGTGAATTTCAATGATGCAGTGTTTCTCTGTACACAGTCCAACCATCTCAGCCTTGGATCTTCCTTTCCTCCGGGGACAGGAAGGCTTGTTAACCAAAAGCATTTTCGACGGCTGACTGTCTCACAACTTTGACACGTGACCGGCCCGGAATTTGGCCACTCTGACGATAGCTATCCCCGGTATATCCTTGTATAGTCTGTACAGCTTCTTGTTGCTTCGGATACGCCAATTCCCGTCGTCGAATACGGCTCCAAATATTTATCTCAGAATTTTTCTCTCCCAAAGATATCCAGTTTTCGCTCATTTTGTTTTGTCTAAGCCCAATATTCAGATCCGTATGTTAGGACAACCCTGATCAGGATGATATAGAGATTGACTTTATTCTTCTTTGAGAATAGATACCGTTTCTAAAGTCCAAAGTAGCACAGGTTTGCTAGCATGGTTCTTTCTCGTATTTCTAAATTCGTTTTATTGTTATTTATAATAATTGAACCGAGATATTTGAATTCTCGGATTGTACTAACAATTGGTTAAAAAAAGATCTAATACTAATTGTTATTAATTTATTAAATATAAACTGAATTATGGGCATTATACCTGATTTGGCACCAAACTAGATTAATAGCCGAAAACGAATGTATAGGGTCATAATTTTTGTGTTGAGTTAGGTTTCAAAGTCTTTCCTGCTGCCTTCCTCTTCCCCCTTAGCCAGGTTATTTTTATGCTCCTGTTAAGATTTTCAGGCGTTCGCCCTCCATCCGAAATATTTACGATGTCGAGAGATGGCAGTTTATGTGTGGACCGAGAGCATCACGCGCCAGGGCCGGAGCGCGTTACTGCGCCCCAATGATTTTTTTATGGATCGTTTATTTTAAATTTTACGCTGTTGCCGTGTAACGGATTATGCAGTCAGATTCGGGGCAGGGGGAATAGAGATATAAATTTAAAGCCAGTTATGACTCTCATCCGTCATCGTGATGGTGGAAAATAAAAAAAATAATAATAATTCGTAACAAGTTCCGCAGAGCGGCGAGGATCGCCAACACGGAGCGATCTACATATGCATTAACTGTTGATGGTCTATCTCTTGTGCCGAATAGAATTATTTGTTTGAAACGGTTCCGTTGAACACGCGTCGGGGGCATCCGTCGCAATCTCGAATCTTGTCTCCGCGGGAACCCCCAGGTTCATTTCATTAAGCCAGCTTTTCATTTCGGATACTGTCGGAGGGTGTACCTTTCAATTTGCATAAATTTGCCTTGGACATGCGGCTGTAGTGGGGGCGGCTGGAACCCCCACACCTATAACGTTCGACTACTACTTTTATTTTCAGAGTTTTATTGTCAATAGTAAAATGCGACGTGTCACCGTAACTCAAAGCTCTGGCTGTAGGTGAGCACTCCATTATTGACTTGTTTTTTTTTCCTCTTGTTCAGCACACAGAGTCCGGAGCCCATAAAATCCTCCGTCTTTGAGGTTATAAATTTCGATCCGATTGCAATTATCAAGATTTACGCGGACATTAATGATTTTGCGTCCGCAATGCGTATATAAAAAAAATACTGGGCGAATACATATTAATTTGACAAACGGCACATTTTTGCGAATGAAAATTTGTGCGCTATGCGCTTTTTGGGGATATGATGTAATAGACGTTTGACAAAATATAGGTTTTTCAACGCAGAGGCAGGAAATTATGCGAAATCGATGACGCTAGTGGGGTGAAAATGCTTCAGGCGCATTACAAATATTATTTTTCAGCAGCTTCAATAGTTATTATTGCAATTAATAATACGTAAAATGATTAATTCCAATATAATGATTAATATACAAGTGATGTATGCTTAATTAATCAAATTCATTATATGTTATCATTTATTATTAAAATTGACTTCTAACCCGAAGTGGATCTTTACCACTTGGAGGACATTACGCGATTTCCGCCGGTCCTGGACTTCTTATACTCAGCTCCTCAGCACCAGTAATTGTGCGTCCGTCTCAACCTTAATTTAATAAAACATATATTTAATGCGTAATATATGCTGTAAAGGATTTCTCACCACAGAGCCAGTATACCCTGGGAAGGAAAACCCTAATCTTTTGACAATAATTGGTCTAGTCTCGATACTTTCGCTCCTCTTCCTTCTCTCTGAGGAGGTCTTTCCCATGATGAAAGGATTGCTATTGCGCGACAGGGCTAATAATTACTTGCGACCGGCTATTTGAGACTCGTTTTGGGCAGATGTGCATATGTATGCCTGTGTATATTTATATAGGTGTATGTGTGTGTGTGGTCGCTCGATACTTGTCACTCGTGACTCGTTATAAGCAGATAACGCCTTAGAGAAGAGAACAAACGAACACCGAGACAAACCCCCTCCTACTTGCCTAGACACAGTCGAGAGGGTAAAATCCGATACCAACATGGTAGAAGATGTACGTCCAATGCCAGCAATGGCCAAGAGAGGGAAACTCTTTACAAAAAACCGAATACCAAGACGGCTCGGGTCCCCGCGGTATGGACACGAAAGGGGAGCCCTCGCGCCACGTGTGAGGTTCCTTTGGCCTCGACTACCATATGAGAGAGTTTGGTAAGACCCATGTTCTCAGTGAGTGAAAGCCTTGTGGCTGGCAAATGATGATGATGATATTTATTGGAGAAAATAATGAGAAATATTTATTAGATTAGTTCGGATATTCTATTTAATAAATGCATTTTTATTGTTATTTATAAAACATGGTTCATTCATCGTGTTTGCTAGAAAATCTTTGTACCTAATGCGTCTGGCCTACATAATGAAAAAGGTTAAGGAAACGTAAGAAAATTTATTGCAAAATTATAATAATGCAATATTTTTCATATTGAAAACTAGAAGTATGGTATAAAAAGATTGATTGGAAGTATGGTAAGAAATTATGGTAATATTTTATAAACTAGGGTATGGTTATGAGCAGTATAACGGTCTGCAAAAATAAATATTTTCCATAAAATAGGATAAATCCATATGTTAATTTTGTAGTAAATATTTATACGATCTTTATATATGGTAATTTAGGTTTTCATTAATTTATTTTCAAACGAAAAAATAATACTTTATTTTTGAAATATTTATTCTCTAAATAATTGATTGTATAAATATATATTAAAGCCAGACGTTCCAGACGCTGTACTGAATTTTCTGCCTAGGGTCTGTAAATACCAGTACATATTTTATTTTTTAAAAAATAATGGAAATCATCTTAAAATCATTATAGAGAAACATGTTTGATGTTTTTTGTTAACATAAAACATACTATTTTTAGTTTATTCCGTTTTTAATTTGTTTAATGCAATTTATATCCGAGCGTCGTTGTTCTCTAAAATATTTTCATAAAACTCTGAGCGGAGAATATTGCAGTTGTTTTTCCTATTTGCAGTTATTTCCCGTTTTTTCTGATATGGTTACAGCTACTGTCATGTAGTTTGTTATATTTATCTTTTCATCCGAATAAGGCTTTGAATATTTTTTTATTATCTATGAAATCATATTAGATTGATATAATAGAAATATTGTTTATTACGAAAATCTCTGTTTATGAAATATTTCCGTTCCTGAATTAATCATTCCCCTGAAACCACGAGCGCAAGCGTCACCTAGCGCATGCTTAGCTATTTGTTCTATTTATAACCAACTGTTTTGTAATTTCTTAGCTAAATGGGTGTATTTATGCTGAAGACGCTAACGCTACCTTAATCTCACCTGGTACGCGAGCTGATGAATGGATATTGCTGCATTAGCATCAGCCGAGAGGGATATTAATGCTGCACACTTTCAGCCAACATAATCGCTGAAAAATTATTTAAATATTTTCCAGCAATTTCGTATGCATTAAATTTTATATTTCTTCCCGTTGTAATCCGTTGTATCCCGAAATGTGACGCTGCGGCTAATGAAATTCCTGTATATCCCGTATCAGATTATTTCCGGGGGCTTTGCGTAGTTTTAGCGTTGCGAGAGCCACGTTACAGGATTAAAACGTTGTATGTCTATTCGTCAACGAATTTGTAACTGCGAAATCCAATTTAATCTAACGTCCGGTTGGACGGAATTAAAAATGTGATTGTATTTCCGTTTTTTTTTCAAGCCGTGTTTATTCACTGGCTTGTGTCAATGTCGGCAATCCTTTGTTTGACCGTTTCGTTTGTTTTGTATGATTAATTTTGAAATTGTAATAAATCAATGCAATTTTGGTGACACGTATTCGCAGCTATCGTTCGGAAATATGTGTGTGTACTAGTAACTGTGATTAATAATATATCATATCATTATCAAGTATTACGTTTGCTTTATGTAGGGATTCATGATATTAATATTTATTATTTTAAATGTATCATTTATTAATTATTTGTTTAACTTTTTTTTAATCAAATGATATATTTTGATACACACTTCTTTTATAAAAATTCCAAACTGTATTCACAAGAAAAATAAATTCTGAACACGTGGAATAACGTAGCCTCGAATGTAGTTGCAACGTTATTCCACAACTGTTAAGTGATTTTTGACACTCTTGAAATCCTCTATTTAATTGATCTAGGAGAGCAATGCCTACGTGAAGGTACATCTGGAATAGTTTAACATGGTGATTGCGGCTGTTTGTCGTAATTGAATATATTAAAAATATCGAAAAATGTTATCTTTTCTTAAATAGTAATTCGCCTGCATTCTACACAGCAATATTTACAAGAAATTATTGTTTTGTTAAAATAATATATATTTTTAACACATCATATATGTACTTTAGTTAGCACGTTATTCCACTAACATCGTCTGGTCTTCTTTATTCATTACTTCTTTGCCTTTTTTTGCTAATATAAGATTGTCGCCTGTTTCTCAGCTTCTTCCAATTATTATCTAATTATTCTTCAACCCTGAAAAAGCTTATTTTCTATATATTATTCATTTTATTTAATTAATATTATATTTTCTCAATATAAACAAGCCTAGTTTACTTGGCTACTTATTTTTTTTTATAGATTTTAGTAAAAACTCAGAAGCTTATGTATTCAAACGTCCGCTGGCGGATTTGTCGGAATTTTCTTGTCAAAATGCTCGAAGATACTCTTAGTTTTTATTATTTATTTTTTTATTTTTGTATTTCGCCTTCTGATGCCGATCCACACCACGTATGCCCCATCGTCCGTCTTGTATCCAATATGCAAAAGCAGTCTTATCTATCAACGTCGGTGAATACTTGAAAAATTCATTCGACATTTATCATTCAGAGCGGGGCCCTGCATTTCGATTTGGTCCAGGTCGATCCTCCCCAGGGATGCTCCTCCAGGCAGTCCTTGTTGCGGATAGGATGCAATATTCAAACTGGCCGGGGCATCCTTGGAGATTACCTTAATGACAGGGCCGATCTCTACCTTTTTCACTTTTACGCCCTTCACATACGAATATATTAATCATTCCGAATGTGCAAATATCAGAAACGTGCGATGTATTACAATTTTTTGATAAATTATCAAAAGAAATATATATATATAGATATAGAATTACTAGTATCTTGTGTCAAAGTTTGTTCGGCGCCCTGGCCGAGACCGAATATTTGGATACCATTAAACGTGATGCGATTACCATGGTCAATATTGATGCACCATTTAGTGAAGTGTCTTGGCTTATTCAGGTTGAATGCCGATGACAGAGAATGTGGTTAGCAGGGGATGTGGATTGGGGATTGGGTGGATTCGGTGGATCGTTTCAGGTGTGATTTGCGGATATCGCAAATAGAATTGATTGGATTTGTATGGAAATTGACGCATATTTGATAGCGAGAGCAAATTTAATGTATTCGAATCGAAATCCGGCGTAGAGATTCATGCGGAGATACGCGATATAAAACGCTTTTTATTTTGCAACGGATTAATTTAAATAAAAAAAAAAATGTCAGCCACTTGTAGATAGTTTAGATATGCGAGCGGCGCAGCGTCGCAGAAATTAATAAGAAGAATGTTCGCTAAAGGCTTTGGCGGAGTTCACCGAGATAAAAAAACTTTTCCATTCGTTTTCTAATTTGATACCTTGAAAAAGTAAAAATTTATACGTTAAGTTTTTTCTCTAACAGTTTTGAAAGCAGATTACAGTGGAAGCGATTCTACTTACAGCAAGAAGCTGGGGAAACGGATTATCTACAACTGAGCTTGAATATTGTAGCGGAAAAGTTGAGCGCAGGAAAATTTTTATATAGTAAAGCGGGAAATTTATCTGCGCGCAACATATTCCAGCTGTTTGATAAAATTGTATATTTAAATCCGATAATATCCGTCGGCAAACTAAATAAATGTAGGCGAAATAAAATTTATGCGACTTGTGGAACCAATGCAGATGTATCGGCTTAGATAACACTTTTAAAAAATAAATATGGCGAGGTTTAACTATAAAGGACTATATTTTCTTTTAAATATTTAAAATAAATTTTCCTCATTTTATTTATAAATACTACATACAATCTATCGAATAATGAATTAATACAGCATTCCCCTGACTTTAATTATTATAACAAATTAGAATTTTAGAGAAATCAAGAAATAAGGAGTTCCAGTTTCACACATGTTAATATTGGGTATTCTGTGGTGTTAAAAAAACTTATTATTTTGTTATATATTTCAATCATAACCAATGTTATAGCTTGTAGGCATATTACTTTGATAGTGTAAGTTAACTGCGACTGAGCTAAATTAGTATTCGGATAGGTGTCCGACAAAAACTATGTATTCAAGGAATTCTTTATGACACTGACCAGGGGGTGTAAATGGAAGAAACCTATTACTTCAGCATGTTTTATAAAAATATGTATGTAGGTAGGTTTATATAAACGTCTTAAGTTATGTTGTATGCTTATTTACTAAATAAGGAATAAAAATATTCTAAATAATGATAATAAATTTAAAATTAAAATCAAAAAATAATCACTCTGAACGAAAATCAGAGCTGAATCGATGCATATATGATAGTTAGGGCAAATTTAATATATTTAGCTAATTTATTGGGTATAGATAGGCAACAGATGTTCGTGTATTTTTATGGACATGCGATTCATCCATCGTCAAATAATAAAATAATTGTAGCGATTCTTACAAAAAATAAGTCAGTATTGTAAATTTTCGTAAAAAACTGTTTTTTAAGCCCAAGAACTAAATCCTATATTTTTTTTTATCTTAATCGTGATATATTCAAGGTCAGTGATGTAGAAAATATGACTTCCTTTGTTAGATATGTGTTGATTCGTAACTCAGGATCATTAATATGTATCCTACTTTTCAAAATAATTGCCGAATGATAGATAAACCACAAGTACATATGCAATGGAACAATTTTTGTACACCATTGCCCCTTAAAGGATACATATGATCCTTCAATCAAGAGAATAGTGTACAGCAATTTATTATATTGTCAGCTAGTTAGATCTATTGTTTTTTTTAAATATTCTTTGCAATTATTTTTAAATAATATTTCATAATTATTTAAAGTATTATTATTTCTTTACAAATAAATCCATTTAGATTCACCGTAACAAATTTCAATTAATATTTGATTATATGCTCATACCATATGCATACATACACACATATAAAATCGAATATTACCTCTCGCTGAATTATATTCAAACACAGAAACGTAAAAAGCAACACAAAGGAATATTATATTTTCATAGCAATTATTGATTTTGGGAAAATGTGACGAAATATAAATAAATTTGACACGCGGAAAACTCCATCCAGTAATGTATTAACGATTTTTCTATGTGTGGGTGTGTGTGTGTGGGTGTATGTGCTTACATACAAGATTCAGAAGGACATATTCAGGCAATGTGATGGAATAAACAAGGATAACGATATTTGTCGCTCGATTGGGCTCAAGTCGCGGGGAACTATCGCTCCACGCTTATGCACGCGACGCAGCCAAAGGGTTAAAACGTGTCGCCGAGATTGGAGATAGCATCGATTTCCGCGGAGGCATTAACCCATATAGATACACATTTTCAAATGTAATACTGTAACATTATGAAATATCGCCGAATGAGCGCTGAAAATTGAATATTCATCGCGTCGGTCCGATGCATAATTTAAAAACTTTTCATCTCAAACGCTATCTCCCTCTCTTGTCTTGGAATATGCGCTTCTGAATATTTCAAATCATCGGCATTGAATCGTTATTGCATTTATTATTGCGATGTCCCGAGTGGATATAAAAAAAGAACCTTGAGGGTTCTTGAAAATTCAATAAACCCCCCTACCCAGGATGTAATGCGGTAAGAGCTTTTTTTATATTAATAAATCGCGCGTTAAATAAAACGAAAAGCTGGAAGCAAAAACGGACAAAGTGCCGCAAAGTAAAAATCAATTTTTATCACTACGGCCCGCGTTAATATTTTTACGAGAGATGAGCGGGACGGGGAGGTAGAGGGGGAGTGGAGTGTAAGGGTCTTAGGGTCGAGTAAGAAAAAATCTCGATAACGAGTCCTCCCAGCCCTATCGCTCTCAAAATTGTCTAATTAACAAGACGATGAGAAATTTTTCAAACGTTCCAGATGTTCAGAGCCCCTCCCCCCTGCTCTGCTTTTAAATGTGATCATAATCGCTAATTATCCATTTTGCCAGCGTGTTCTTAATTAAATTGCTTCTGCAACGAAATTTTTGGCCTCGTTGTGTACAAATTTTAATCTGATCTTGGTTGTATTAATCCTTTTGAAGCAAATATATTGAATATATATTTTTTTTTAATATCATTAACTTTCGAGGCAGGCATAATCTAAAAATAAAATAAATCTAATACAGTTTTTCATATATTATGATTTAGATAGCTGAAGTGAAGGAGCTTAGTAGGTTTTTCATTTAAAATCATTAAACGATTTGGCATTTTTTTCCATTTGATTCACTAAATTAAAAAGCTTTCATAAAACTTGAATTAATTGCACACTTGTTAAAGCTCCATCACTTTCTTTATGCAATAATTTTCTTAAGATAGAATATGATTTTGATTATTCGTTCATATCTTAAAACGTCGTTCTTAATGCATCTAGATGAAGTACACGTTACTTGTTTTTAAATGTTCAGTTAGTAAGGCATAAATATAAGTCACATTAGGTCATGTCTGATAAATACGGAGGCTGAGACATTATAAGAATGCTGTTTTTGTTAAAGAATTCATTCTATATTTTCCATTTTATTCCACAAATTAAAATTGCCAAGCACTTATGGATATATAAAGCCTCTTTGTAACTCAAAATTGTATCAAGTATCTTATTTAGCTACCTAAAATACTAAGTACAACATGAATAAGTATATCATTATATAATAAAATACAATATAAATAGTTTTTTACACGTTGTATCTAACGTTCCACCAAAAACCTCGTACAAAAGTGATAAAATTTATGAAAGAAATTAAAATAGGTTCGTTAAATTCAAAAAAACGTGTAATATTAAAGAAAACAACAATATAGTCTAGGAAATTGTGTAAAAAATATAATTGCAATAAATAAATTATACAATAATTTGTTTATTGTTCCATAAGTCTGCGATTAATATTGTTTGGGTTAAAAAATTATAAAATGAAATGCGTTTTAATTTTATTCAATCATACATTCTCCATCTTTTTTACAAATATTTTATATCTGATTAAAGAAATTAATTGATTTTTGAAGGAAATAAATTAAATTATTTCATTTTTATTATCCATTTTTGTTTTTGTTGTAATGTCGTAAATATTTAAAAATATAATGTGTCACTTGAGGGGGTGTCCGAAGAATATGGTGGGTGAGGAAGAGGTTTTAAAAAAAATCCTTTGATTTGTTTCTATCGTATTTTTCGAAACGTGTGGACGATCCTTGTCCCTGTCTTTAAATTAACATATTTTGATTTAAAGGGCTAGACTTTTTACAATCAGAGCCTCATTCAAAGATCTGGCTGAGCACAGTACATGTCTGCCCTTATTGTCTGCCCATAATCCAAGAGTTCATAATAAATCAAACCATTTTATTCCACTAAATGCAAAACATTATCTTTATAGGGTGTAATTCTGCTCTTAAGGGTGAGAGTTGGTCGTTGATTGGTTCAACCAGTGGTTGAACTAACCACTGGTTCTTTTGTTTTATGTCGACGTAAAGAATCCACTTCTCATCTCCAGTGACTACACGATTCAATCTGTTCTCCATTCAATAATGATTGGAATATTAAAATGCGCTGTGCGAGGTTTACTTTTGACATTTTGCGAAGTATTTATATTCCGCAGTCTGACACCTTTTCTAATTATTTTAAATGCTTATAAAATAACGTAGAAGTCATGTCGAGTACCTGTGCTAGTTCTCGTACTCTCAATTTCGGATCAGCTTCGACACCTACCCTTCGTCACTTTGCATTATTAAAAACAAAATATACTAACTAGACGTCTAATAGCTATTCCTTTTATTTTTGTAGTTTTTTTTAATATTTTCTAGATGTGTTAAAAAATAGTTAAGTGTATATGTTATAAGATAAACTTTATTCCATCATTTGTTCATACTCTTTGTCTTATTCGCACGAAATTTTCTAGAATGTGTCTAACATGTATAACTAGAAAACAGATCGGGAACAATTGATAAAGCACACGTCTTCACAAGGCATTAGGACAACACGTCGTTTCTCCCGCGTTCCAGATCGTTCCAGACTTACACGTGCACGTGCTTGTTCCTACACGCACGTGTAAGTCAAAACGCAGTCTATTTATAATCCGAGAGAGCACGTCGTACCCTCGGCATATAATTAGTTTTTAGCATATTACTTCGACATTAGGAGGTGGCGGAGGGTATCACAGGGGCCAGGGCAATTCCGCTAGGAGTTTGCCAATTTAATATGAGCGGCCCGGGTGAATTCTGGTAGGCCTTCTCGGGACTGGGGGGTGTGGGGTTAGGGGCTCCGCCATAGCACTTAATTAATTATCCCAGAAAATTGAAAACCTTCACGCTTCCTTTTGTACGAGACGCTTTCGGGCCGACGCCGAGGTTATGTAGACTTGACGCGTCTAAACGCCGACGTTTTTAATTAACGACGGACCGTGCCTATGACGTTTACTTTTTTTTAATTAATTAACCCACCCAGATTCGATGAAATTAATTCCCACGAATATTTATCGAGGGATTCGGCATGATACTCTGAATTTTAAAGAAAATTCTCAAATTTCGTTCACCTACATTTGAGATCCTAATACATTGATCAAATGGTAAACAAGCTTTGCGCATATTTAAAAATTTTTAGAATAAAAGTTTCTGAATATGAATTTGAATTGGCTTGAAAATTTTGTATACATCTAAGAAGATATATTTTTGTTGAATTTTTTTGCAGTATTTCACAATGTGCCAATAAATCAGTCTCAAAAAGGGAATATATTTCGTATCTGTCTACCATAACATACGAATCTGTCAAACTTTTGACACTGATTGATGAAATGCACTCTGTACAGCCCACAGCTGATTGGCCCGCAACGCACAAAGCCGGAAATTTCATTCGATAAATTGAAGAAACGAATATTATAGCGGCGAGATTAATGTTTTTCAGAGCATCCTGTGTGTTGCGACTCAGACGCTGTTTGGACAATTTGTTAATTACTAGCAGACAATGGCCGAGTGTTTGAGCATGGAATTAAAATTGCTGATTAATCCGTTTTAATCACCGCTTAAAGTCTTGTAATCTTTTTCGCCGGAGAACAGATCGGCAAACGAATGTTTACAGAATTGCGAGTGAATCTTTCGAGTTTGCTTTAGAAACAATTGGAAAATGCTTTGAAAACAATCTTTGGAAACGCGCGATGGTATTTGCCGGCACCCCCCGTTTATTTTCATTCTCGTCTCATCAGGAATTGTAAATATTTCATTTAATTATAAGAGAAATTAAAAGTTTAAGTCTAGGTAGACATTCCTGTTCATGTATACAAACGCATAAATTGAACAAGCATAAATATTTTCGTATCAAATGTCTGCCGGTGTGCAAATAATAATATTTTGACACGATAATTTTGGATGAAAAACAATCATTTTATGCCGAAAATAATCTTTTCATACAAAAACATCACCCTTGTGTCAATATTATAATTATATGAATATGCAAAGAATACTCGTCATATTATTCTTATTATGCTTTACTTATCTTGACATACGGTGTCACGTGTTTTGGTGTGCTCGGCGATCTTTTACTTGTAGAAAATATGGAAAATGTGAAAACCATTATGATAACTCACAACGCATTACTTTGACAAGACCCCCTGTGACTTTTTCCTATTCCCAAAGATTAAAAAAATATGAAAAAGTAAAATTCTTGGAAGAGCTACTGCTAACGCATACTGAGAATGACATTTCTGATGACGATATAATTTTATCTAAATTTGACTTTATTTATCACACAATGATTAACATTCTACTTTGTCAAGATATTACTCTTTCTTCTTCCTTTTTGGTATTTATTATAATTTCTAGATTCAGAATGTACATTATATTTCAGTAATATTGCTTTATACAGCATTTTCTATTATACGCACACAATTTGGAAATATTCAGGCCAATGCTCAGCAATAATTTAATATTGTGACCCTTTTATTAATGACCTACATATTTATTTTAACATACATTTATATATTTCGCTCATATTTTTCAAAGAATATTAATTAATCTAATAATACAGTTATAAGTTATATAAAATGAAATATATTAATGCCTATACATTTTATAAGTGCGCAATTACTTGATTAAAAATATTGTTGGGCTCTCTCTCAAAACATGTATATTAATACCTATATATATTTATACTCGTTACTAAATCATAAAGTAAATATGTACTATCGATCTGCTCATATTTTATATATAAGCTTCAATTAATTTTAATAATTATAATTTCTCATTAAATTTTTAACGTTTTTTCTCTTTTGCATAATTATACTGTTATATGTATAACAACATATACTGTTATTTTTTAAGTTAGATATAATTTTTTTTTCATTGCTTTAGAATAGCTTAGAATATTAAATTATTTGAATTCATGAATTTTGGATAAAACGATATACTAAATTATCTCTAGAAAGTATTTGCTTAGCTACGTCTTAAAAATCGAAGACTACTTTATATAACAAGAGCATTGTCATACTACTTAAGATCTATTAAGTTATATGAACTAAGAGTCAATAAGGTTAACCTTCTATTAGAAAATAAAATAGTATATCCTTTGTTATGTATATGTTTTGAAATTCATTTTTGTTAAAATATTTCGCTTTTACCCAAAGCTAAAGAAAAAATGTTTCTAGTTTTGCCACCTTGATATTTTTGGCGAAAGAATTTTATAATGGCTAGAAGAGACGAAAATCATATGAAGCAAGTTCGGGAAAATAGGGAGGTTATCAAAGTACTACCTAATTCAGATCAGGATTTTGCTCGATATTATTTATTTCTTTGTTTGTCTACGATAAATGAATGGCATAACAGAAGATTCCAAAGCGTTATTCATCTATATAAAGATTTGATAAAGATTAACTTATCGATCATGCACCAGATTGTCACACATGTTTGAAGGGCGAAAATCTGTTTCTTAAAAAAAGCACTGAAATGTTTTAGAAGGAACTAAAATAATTTAGTAATTCTTTGTATTAGGGGTAACCATAAGTAATGTCGTTTTTTTCAATAAAATTCCAAACAATTTTTCTTATACTTTACTTAACTTTTCTTATACAAAATAATTCATTATATTAACTATAACCTTCTGCCACCTTTCTTTCAAATCATCCATGTCCTTCTTGTTAAACTCTACGGGTTTTGACTGAAAAAAGTCTTAAAGGGCTGTATTCAATCTTCTAAGGAATTGAAATGATGATATCTTAGAAAATGTTCCATAGATCGAAATAAGTAAAAATCAGATGGTGCGAGATCCGGCGGGTATAGGGGATGCAACAGGGTGACCTATCCAAGATCCTGAATTTTTTCACACGTCAATTTCG
>JAGXCT010034553.1:0-31252 GCA_022495035.1 Philopotamus ludificatus
TGATGATGATGATGATATATATATGTGTCTGCACTCTGGATCAAAGAGATCACTTTTTAGGAAGCAGGTAACTGTCGAATTTTGAGGATCGTCCTGATTCTTAAAAAATAAATTCATCGGAACTAAAACTGACATCATCTACTATGAAAACTATTTCATAAACGTCGACAATGGATTTATTTCTACGTTCAGCAAAAGAGCAACATATTGTCTGACGTGCTATTCGAAAATTTTAACTTAAAAATTTTAAACCTTACAATAGAATTAAATTAAAAAATATTATTATATTTATTACATCGTGTCATAGATTAATATAGTATTTTATTCTTATCTATATTTTTTTTGGAAGCATTTGAATATCTATGACACGGTTTAAGTCAAATTTTAATCCTTTTAATATTATGCTTATTATTATGAATTATTTTGAGATGAAACTGTACTATATATGAAGTACAGTCAACTCTCTTCGGTTTTCTATTGCGTTAGAGATAGTCGCTCCTATAATGTTCCCTTCTAGAGCGTCGTTTTTCATAAAACACTGAATTTTCTAGGTCAAATTACATTTTTCGGAAAAATATAATTCATTGCCGCACCAAATAAAGGTATATGCCTTTTGATTGAAAATAAAATATAACATTTGATGTATTAGTGTTATTCAAATAACAAAATTTAAATTTTCTGCAGTTGCCTAGTCTTCTATAGGGCGAGTTTCTATAGCGTGGTCCCTATTTCGGGGCAATAGGAGTGTTACCAGCATAATAAAAACTGAGTGAATTTTATTTTTAGTCAAAAATAATAATTTATTAACATTATTTTTCATCTCCGGGGATGGGAAGAAGTAATTTTTTGATAAAAATTTAAAAAATTATTTGTAGCAACTTGGTCACTTTTTATATAAGATTATTAAAAATATTAAAAATTTCATAACCACAAATAACTTAATTATAAAAAATTATCTCCTTATTAAGTCCTCCCTCGTTGCTTATTTTACTCCGTCTGTGACTTTTAGTCGCAGTTCTCTGCATCTTTAAACATATTTCAGATTACTTAACAACGACTCACATATATATTTTTAATATATTAAAATGATTTTTCTAATCATAATAACAATTGATGGAGCCAAACAGTTGTCGCACTTTCAATGACACTTTAAAAATAATAAAACCCGATAAAAAATAACTACTGAAATTTTGTAATCACATTAAAATATGATCATCTCTTCCACCTTATTGTAAAAAAATATTCAATCAAAACAGATAAAGATTAATTAATAATAAGTAAAATGTGTGTGGAGCCAAACAGTTGTCGCATTGCCAATTGATATTCGAACGCCGTCTCGAAAACCACTGCGTCGTCCGAAGGGGGTCCTTCTCTCAGATACCCTGAAGATTTCAAGTCTAGATATTGATGAGTTCTTCATTGATTTTTTTTTAAATTGATTTTTCTAAGAATATTTAAAAATAATTATTAATGATATGCTTCATAATTTGGTAGATATATTTTTAATTAGTATGACGCGGAGTTTATAATACTCTTGGCAATGTTTCGTCGCAGACTGAGCACTCGCAGCATGTGACACTCGCACTCGGCACATCGTACCGGATGCGAGCGAGAAAAAACACTGCGCCCACAAAAAAAGCAAAAACATTCTTATTATTTTTTTTATGATGAATTATAATCCGTATTTTTCATATATCCACTACAAAATTTTACACCAAAATCTCACTGAATATATAAGTGTCCTTCGGTACTAGATAAAAGTCTCAGAGGGTTATGTCCAGCGAATACAAAGACTGATGAATCATAACCGTGTTATTTCCATCTAAAAATTCTTTCCGCACTTTCCATTTCTCCATAATTAAACACGCGAAACCTTTTCGACATCCAACGGCATTAATTTCATTATTACCGTATGAAAGAATTAACATTTCTAACGATGTGCATCAATCTTATGCTCTGTATTTCAAAATAACATCTCTATTAAAACATTCCTCAGCACTCTAATTAATTTACGCCAGCGTTGACTTGATCCTTCCTACCGTTAAAAATATATATATAACTCCAACAATGACCGTTCCCACTGGCCGTACCATATACATCTGCACACACGTACAATCCCGTCGGAGACGTGTCATCAAAGGAAGTGACATGCTCCAGGAATAGCCTCCGGGAGTGGTGCAGGAGCATGCGGACACGTGACGTGTGGTGGCCCCACATGGGGCCAAACACACCGTACACGACTAAACACGTCTATTTTAGTCATTGAGCAACTTCCACGGCCTAATTGTTATGACATTTTAGTTTTATCGCTGAAAAAAATGTTCGACAGTTAACGAGCCATTCAGTTTGATGTACGATTGGAAGAACATTCTCTAGAAAAGTGCGCGCGGAATTGTATAATTAATTAAAATCACGTGATTTCGTTTCGTAACATTTAAATTTTGACGTATTTTAATTTGAATATATTTTTATGCAAATCGCCGAAATGCATAAATGCATAAAAATTACGATCGCGTTACGGGCAAACGACGATGATTGATATTTATTGGATAAATAAATAAATATTTATGACGTACGATTCTATTGATTATTTTGTATATTTGTCCTCTAGAATCGAGATGTGTTCCATTGAAATTTAATATATGCATTCGCTGAAATCGTTTCATGAATATTATTATGTACGTTACATTAACGTTCTATATTATAATTTCTTCACATTCATTATGAAATAAAATAAATCGTCACAATCGGCTAACATTTAAGTACAATTCAGAACATTTATTTATGACGATAGCTGAAGTGCTATTGATGGTAGAGTTACAAATTTATTACTGTATCGTTCAAGAGAACGCGTTGATAAATTTAAACCTCTTCAGATGTATTCTAACATGTTTAAGACAGAAATTGTTAGACCTAATGTAAGGTTTGTTCATAAAAAATATGTTATTATATTTATATAATATTATTCCAATGTTCACGATCCTTGTTGTTGTGTTGGTATCTTGTCCTTGGCTTAAATTGTTAGTGTCTTGACTTGTCCTTGGCTTAAGTTGACATTAGTAGCCATATTCGTTGCTCACTTAATTAATTCTTATTTATTTTTCAGCAATTTATTACTTGTGGAAAAAATCGAAACAGCATTGATTTCTTACCCCTAACTATTTTTCTTATCAGTAGTGCCACTATCCCTCAAGAAGAAAAGCCCCAACATCTGAATATAAGCTACGATTACATAACAGAAGAACTGTCGATTGATTTGCTTGATTTAAATTTTTGTTCATAATAAATGTTCTAATACAAATATCTCCTTTTCTCACCAACTGAACCAATATACCCCGAGAAGGAAAACCCTAACAATAAGGGTCAATAAACAACTTAGTTTTTATACTTTTGCTACCTCTTCCTCTTTACTAGGGGACTTCTCCTTTGGAAAGGTCATTGCCATGATGAAAGGATTGCTAAAACGTAATAAGGTTAATGCTAGCTTTGAATCGTCACGCTGTAATCCCTAGAGAAGTGAATGCCGAGACAAACCCCCTCCCAGTTGCCTGGACACAGTAAGGAGGATAAAATCCGATACCACGTATAGTAGAAGATACACGTCCACTGCCAGCAATGGTCTAGAGAAGGAAACATCTTTATAAAAATCCGCGTACTACAGGTTTTACACTTCAAATTGGACGTTTTACAAATCATATTGGACGTTTTATAAATCAAATTGGACGTTTTACAAATCAAATTGGACGTTTTACAAATCAAATTGACGTTTTACAAATCAAATTAGATATTTCATTGTATTTTATAAAAAAGTTGTACATTCATTATACATATACATATTATGTACATTTTTAAATAAATAAAAGATATTTATTTATTTATAATAAAATTGTATGGCATGAAATAATATAAATTTATGTATTTGTGGCTCGCTATATATTAGATAGACCCAAATGTAATGTCGTATTTTTGGAAAGCATAGTTTCAAATTAGATTTCTTCGGTCCTTTGGCTAAGAAAGACGTGTTTGAATATTTTGTGTATCATGAGAAGTCTCCAATCTTCATTTTGCGTAGAATTTTTTTTTTTTACGTGTCCCTTTAATAATGACCAAGACGTGTCCTTTGGAATTCAGTTTCGCGCCAAAACGCAACGGCGGGCAACAGTACGCCGCGATGTTTATTAAGACGCATTAAACATCAGGAAATGTCAAAGATGGTTCAAAAATTTAAATCAGCCCTGAAAGAAGAGGTTGAAAAATCGGACTCTCAGTATCGAAGAATTATCGAGCTGCCGGTACTTTTATGGTCGTCAACTCAAAAGATACCTGAAAATATGGGGAAGATTAAAAAAGAAGGCGGTATCTGTGAGTTACTGAGGGAGAAAGAAGAGTCGCAAAATTAGGTTTGACATATTTGTTGGATCCAGCTCATTCTCTAGACCTTACTCCATCCGATTATCAGCTTTTTCGCTATTTGGAGCATTATTTACGAAAAAAAATTTAAATCAGAAGATGAAATAAAATCGGCCCTTTCAGACTATTTTCGATTCTAAACCTGCAGAGTTTTATAAGAAAGGCATTTTCGATTTACCTAATAGTTGACAAAAGATCATAGACAATATTAGTAATTATTTTGTTCAATTAAGTTTAATAAATAATTAAAAATATGAGTTTGAATTTCATTAAAAAAATACGACATTACATTTGGGTCCTTTTGATATTAGCGCGTGATAGGACTGAGACAAAATATATCAGAAATGGGCTAAAATAACAAAACAAATGGCGGCCATTGCTAAAAAAATATCGATAAAATGGTTACCATTAAAAAACGCTACTAAAAGCGTTTCCAAATCATTGAAAAACAAGTTTTCCTTGATTTATTCAGTAAATAATACAAATTTAGTGAAATGAAATGTTTGGACTTATTAAATGGGTCAATTTTGAAACCAATCACAGCGAACAAGATTTCTCAGGAATGATAGAGGAAATCTGAATAATATTAATCAAATGGCCTTGTAACCTGAAGCGGGCCTTCCTTCCACCTGGAGGACTCTACGTGATCTCTGTGATCTCCGCCGGTCCTGGGCTTCTTCTATCCACCTCCCAAGCACCAGCAGAGACATGTCTAACTAAATCCTGATGCCAGGATTGTGATAGTTGTCCTCCGGGTTATACTTTACTATACTTTTTTTGGCAGGCCTTATTCATTTAAACCTTTTTTAAATTTAGATAGTCTAATCTTTCATTTCCAAGAAATTCTGTCATTGTAAATTTGCATTATGTCTCATCGAAACCGCAGACTGTTTGGCGCGATATGCAGTTGACATATAATTAGATTGCTGCCGCAACCGCCTCATCCAATATTAATTAAACCAAAAAAACTCAAATATCTATTACCAGCTCGCCAAAACTCACCCATGTGGAGATACTTGCTATATGCAATTATTTTTTTGCACCACGTCCGAGTTTGACGGTAACACACGCTAACGAATGACACGACGGGATTCATTCAAATTCGCAATTTCATGGCCGACACAGAGGACATTTCGCAGTACACGATGATATTCGCGGATAATGGGGATTTGCATAATTTCACACCCAAATCGATTTTACGTCCGACTTGTGTGTGCAATGCAAATGGCGAACATGTGACCGCGTGTGCGACACGGGGTCCGGCCTCGCAGTATCGCCATCATCCAAGTTCATTAACTTTAATTTCGTAGAATCGGCAAGGCCCATTGTCTTTGCTCGCCCGGGCTCTTAACTGTTTTTGGAAATGACGGATTTCCTAACGGCTCTTTGTACGGCCGCCGCCGGCCAGCTTTTGTTATTATACGCATTTGGACAAAAATTATTTGTTAGCGCACTGAAATTGAGATCAATCTCCGGCCTAATGGCCGTTGTCAAGCTATGATTAAGGTACCATGGCATTAGTTTTTTTCCTTCGCGTTACATCTACGTGGGTTTTAATCAATAACATAAATCATAGACTAGGGATATAGAATTATAGATTAGATTTTAAACGCTACGGTAGCTCGTATCGATTGTTTGGATGCCCATGACGCATATATGCGTGGAATGTCGTAACATCATAAATACTGTAAACGCTCTTCGGAATGAGTCACATCGTCAGGAATTAAATGATTGTTTGTTTTTCAGTATCGTCCACAAATCATTAATTTTAAAAAATTGAATAATTAATTAGAGGTTTATTATTTTATCTAAAAAAATTACAAAACAAAGGATAGAACCACAATTCCTAGATACATATATCCTTGTGTGCATAAATAAATCTGGTCTCTAACGGATTTCTCACTACAGATCCAATATACCCTAGGAAGGAAAACCCTAATCTGTTGACCAATAATTGGTCTAGTCTCGAACTTTCGCTCCTCTTCCTTCTTTCTAGAGGACCCGTTTCTGAGGAAGTCTTTCCCATGATGAAAGGATTGCTATTGCGCGACAGGGCTAATAATCACTTGCGACCGGCTACTTGAGACTCGTTTTGTGCAAATGTGCATGTGTATGCCTGTGTATATCTATATAGGTGTGTGTGTGTGGTCGCTCGCTACTTGTCACTCGTGACTCGTTATAAGCAGATAACGCCTTAGAGAAGAGAAAAAACGAATACCGAGACAAACCCCCTCCTACTTGCCTGGACACAGTCGAGAGGGTAAAATCCGATACCAACAAGGTAGAAGATGTACGTTCAATGCCAGCAATGGCCAAGAGAGGGAAACTCTTTATATACCAAGACGGCTCGGGTCCCCGCGGTATGGACACGAAAGGGGAGCCCTCACGTCACGTGTGAGACTCAGATTCCTTTGGCCTCGACTACCATGCGAAAGTTTGGTAGGGTTCATGCCCTCAGCGAGTGAGAGCCTTGTGACTGGCAAATGATGATGATGATGATGATGATGATATATATATGTGTCTGCACTCTGGATCAAAGAGATCACTTATTAGGAAGCAGGTAACTGTCGAATTTCGAGGATCGTCCTGATTCTTAAAAAAATAATTCACCGGAACTAAAACTGACAGCAATAGCCAAGAGAGGCAAACTCTTTACAAAAAACCGCATACCAAGACGGCTCGGGTCCCCGCGGTATGTACACGAAAGTGGAGCCCTTAAGTCACGTGTGAGACTTAGGTTCCTTTGGCCTTGACTACCATGCGAGAGTTTGGTAAAGCCCAATCCCCTTAGCGAGTGAGAGCCTTGTAGATGGCAAATGATGATGATGATGATGATGATATATATATATATAGTAACTAGGTTTATATATTGTTCATTTCAAACAAAGGTTTTGATGAAAAAGTTTTAAATTTATTAGCTTTAGAATAGTAAACAACTATTTTTATATATCATGAAATATTGTATTTTCTGTCTATTATTTATAAAAAATATTGTTTTTTAGTTATTACATACCGTTGGTAATTTAATATACAAAATCATATTTGCATAATTGTAAGATTTTTATAGTTGTTATTTTGAAATATATATTTAAAATTTATTATTTGATATTGAAGAACATATCATCACCTATATGTATTCTAATCTGTTGACCAATAATTGGTCTAGTCTCGATATTTTCGCTCCTCTTCCTTCTTTATAGGGGACCCCTCTCTGAAAAGGTCTTTCCCATGATGAAAGGGTTGCAGTTGCGCGACAGGGCTAATAATCACTTGCGACCGGCTACTTGCGACTCCTTTTGGGCAGATGTGCATATGTATGCCTGTGTATATCTATATAAGTGTGTGTGTGTGGTCGCTCGCTACTTGTCACTCGTGACTCGTTATAAGCAGATAACGCCTTAGAGAAGAGAACAAACGAATACCGAGACAAACCCCCTCCTACTTGCCTGGACACAGTTGAGAGGGTAAAATCCGATACGAACATGGTAGAAGATGTACGTCCAATGCCAGCAATGGCCAAGAGAGGGAAACTCTTTACAAAAAACCGCATACCATGACGGCTCGGGTCCCCGCGTGGACACGAAAAAACTCAGATTCCTTTGGCCTCAACTACCATGCGAGAGTATAGTAAGGTCCATGCCCTCAGCGAGTGAGAGCCTTGTGACTGGCAAATGATGATGATGATGAACTAATCAATATGATGCGTAAATGTCAACGCTTTCGTCGATGTCTCTATCTTGTTGTAATATCATTATATTTTTTTCTTATTTTTTTGTAACATTCTTTTCACACACCCTAGATGTACGTCCAATGTCAGCAATGGCCAAGAGAGGGAAACTCTTTACAAAAAACCGCATACCAAGACGGCTCGGGTCCCCGCGGTATGGACACGAAAGGGGATCCCCTCACGTCACGTGTGAGACTCGGGTTCCTTTGGCCTCGACTACCATGTGAGAGTTTCGTAAGGCCCATGCCCTCAGCGAGTGAGACCCGTGTGGCTGGAAACGATGATGATGATAATGAGATAGGATATGTAAAGTTTTGATAAACGTGGTAAAATATCAAAGAAGGATTCGTGACTTTAATGTTCTGTCAATAGCAATCCTCTCGTCATGACAAGCTAAGATCCTTGCCATGACGAGAGGATTGCTATTACGCAACAAGATTAATATCAGCAGTCGCCCTGGAACCTCTAGAGAAGAGCAATGATGAACGAATACTCCCATGAACGAGGCAAACCCTCTCCTAAACAATTATGGCTCTTGAAACGCCCTCTCTTAAACAATTCTGGCGCTTGAAAGATGAAATATGACAGTTCATTATAAGTAAAAATCAAGATAAAAGCCTGTTTTTAACATAATATGTAACCGTCACTGCGGCTCAAAAAAACCGCATCGTCCGAAAGGGGTCTCTCCGAGACCCCAAGCATTTTATGTATTGTAGTTGATGTCAATTTCGATATTTTGGATTTTTTAACTAATCAATATGACGGCGATGTCTCGCCGAAGGCTGAGCTCTCGCCCACGATTGAGCTCTCGCACCACGTGTCACTCATACATCACAGATCGTACCGGATGCGAACGAAAAAATATATCGCGCCCGGTTTGCAGACAATAAATGACAATGGTTATTTATAATATTTATTCTTTAGACTTTTTTAGACAAGTAGAAAAAGTTTGTCCTGGATTAATAAATATAGAGTTAATACCGAATCAAATGCAAAATCAGTGGATCAGTACCTACATTTTATAAATATTTATCTCCTAGATTTGAAAATACTTTAAATGTTGTAGACTTACTTATCAGTGTAAGCAATTATCAATGTCAGTTTTGGAAGTAATTAGAAGCGATTTCTCTTAAAGTAAGTTAAGACTCGTGGTGATCCAGTGCCAAAAGTATCTGTAGAGGAGTACTCCTTGAATAATCTCGACGAGAGGCCAGCTGAGCGTCCTTGTGACACCGCATCAGTTTGCGGTGTTATGTCGGGGATGTTGAGGCGGATTCTGTAACTGGAACGTCAGTGATTATAGTGGTCAGCTTGTCTGTTAAGTGTTAGTCGATGGGGTTTCCCATAGAGAAGACAAGAGGAGATATCCAGAGTCGTCATGGCGGCATCCGTGTGTAGCGCAACAAGATGGCGACTACATCTTACGACGATCCGAAATGTAGGAACGTCTCAGCGTTTCAAACCATCGTGACAGATCGGCTAATGACGCTTTAACATTCTTATTTAAACTGCAAAAAGAAGTCAAAGCATTTCTAAAAGAACGAGAGTTTGATCTGTTTGGAGAAATGGGATTACAAGAATTCATCCTTAAGTATTAGCCTATTTGAGTGATATATTAACTCGCATGAAAAATATTGTGAGCCCCTGGTAAACACTTAAATAAAACGTATGCTTCAATCGTTTAATCGAAATAATCGAAAGTTAATTCTTGGAATAATTTCTTTGTAATGCAATACATCTGTTTCATCTAAAGAATAACACTTATATTAAAAATGGTCTCTGTTTACATTATACTACTTGAACGTTTCATTAGCTCTGAATTTGGATAAGGTAATAAATACAAATAATTGTGATACTTAATCGTCCTTCAGTCTGGAAACAAAGCAAGATCATCTCAAAAGCAAACGATACGTTCGAGTATCTCAAGTCACTCAACTCAATACTCAATAGAAGATATTACAGACGTGGGTATAGATCTTCACTATTTCCAATATTTTTGGCATGTTTTTAATAAAAATAAACGAATACGCAGTCCACTTTCATAATTATCACTATAATAATAATAATAATATTATCAAATTTAAAGGGGTCCTTATCAACACTATTATAGAAATAATCACAATAAAATTCAATATCTTTTTGATATTTGATTATTCAATTATTTTTATAAGCACATAGCTCTCTGATTTATTGTTTTATTAAATAATAATGTCACAGAATTATTAGTAAATAATATTACCGCCATACAAAAAATTATGGTTACAGTAAATGTAAGAAACTCAGACGATCTTCACGATACAAAGAAGATGATTGACATCAAAAACCAGTTCCTTTTTTTATTATTTATGAATTCATGTCTTTTAGAAGCACTGATTTATATTACTTTGCATTCATTATGTTTCCATCTAAGCCAGGGATGGTCAAATGGTGACCCGCGGGCCATTGAAAAATTATATATCCGAATTTTACTATGAAGAGTAGGTTCTGGATTTACGATTTTTTTTAAAAATATATAAAAATTAAATTAAATCTGAATTTACGGGAGTAAAATAAATTTATTACATAATGTTTTAAGAATTTAAAAGCCTTTGTATCAAAAACAACTACTAAAAATAAAGCTATTTATTTTACACTATTAAAGGACTTTGATAGTAAAAAGCTTTTTCTAAATATGCTAATGAAGTCACAAAATTAATTAACCATTCCTCACAGCGGCTCGAAAACAATGGCGTCTTCCCAAGGGGGTCTCTTAGAGACCCCAAGCATTGAAGAATTCTTCACCAATATTTTGACATTCACCAAAAATAATCATGTTTTATAATTTTACTCGTACGTTACTTGACACATCGTGCCGGATGCGAGCGCGAAAAAACATTGCGCACGTCGCAACAAAAGCATTTATAGTTGTTTATATTTCTTTTTGCAATTGCAAACAATAAAGGCTTTTTTAGCCAAATACAAAAAGTTTATGACATGTTGGATTTATATTAAAGAGTTATTCGTTAAAAATCAAAAACTTGGGGTCCCCAATAGACCCCATCGGCACGAATAAAACACCATTTAATGACAGATTTTCATGCATGCAAATGCAAGGGGAGAATTTCTCAATAATTGAGCCTATAAATTTACTAATAGAGTTTTTTTATATTTTTAATACAGGAAACTTCATAAAATATTATATATTTAGCCCACCCAATGATTTTGTTGAACACCCCTGATCATCAAAGAATAGCAGACCAATATCTCTATCTTATCTCTGCTTTTTCAGTTTATTCAATCGAAAGCCATTTAAAACCAAATTCCTGAAGCTTTCTACTCACTATTTTTCTCAAAATAATTGATAACGACCTCTATCATGCTCTTCTTGTATTATTACTTATTCTACAGATAAAAAGAGAATTGAAATAATCGCCTAAATTATCTGATCTACACGCAAAGTTCTAATCCGCTTTCTTACTCATCTACAAACTCATTTTTTCCAGATTGTTTGTTTAAAAAAATAATAATACAACAATAACACAGACGAAATATTGTATATTCGGCTAAAAATAAAATAATTTATTTACCGCTATTGACGTGTTATATGCAGATGTTTACATTTACACAATGATGTTCTAGTTGAAATAATAAAAAATAACAGTATTCTGATAGTAAATACTAAATATTGACAATATTAAAAAAATACTTTTGTTTCCATAAACAATTTTTTTTAGGGTTTTATGGGTTTTAAAAATAAATTGGCCTCGTCTGTATGTTTAAGTTCATTATATAATTTATGAATGCTAGTCCAATATTCATACGTTGAGTTTTAGAAAAGATCAAACAGCTTTCTCGAATGAATCAAGATATCACTGTGTTGATTATCGTTCAACTATTAAATTACACGGTTACATTTTGACACGATTTTATTTACGGTCTTGATTTAACACGATATAAATAGAATGACGAAATACTGATATTTAAACATTTTAAGTTTAAATTAAATTAAATAAACGGTACAAAAAAAATAGTTAATTTATTAGGATATTTTTAATCATTGAAATAATGTAATTTGTAAATTTTCATTAAATCAATTGTATTCTAATCACGTTAAACGTGAGGCCACTGTAATTATTTTGCACAATTATTGCATGAGCAATTTATTGTGTTTTTAGCAAAAATGTCACAACCATAGAACAATAATAAAAAATTGCATTGTGCTCATTACGCTATTTTAGTAACGCATTGTTCAAGATGTTGTATACAAATTTTGCAGAAACAATCTGATTAAATTACCATTATGGCTCAATCAAATAAATTATATTATAAACTGAACAAATACCATATTAATACACTGAAACCCCGTTTTCACGTGCCCGGAATTCACGTTTTCCCGCTAATTGCGTCCAATCCCATTTTACTTTAGTAGATTTAGTATCCGTTTCTACGTTTGATGGGAGCTAAGAAAAGAATAAATATCTTATTCCTAGATAGATGCACTGCTCGTCCTTCAAATTTAACCCTACGGAATATAAAATTAGGCTTTTTTTTCCAAATTGTACTAGTGAATCTGCAGCCCTTAGACTCAGGAATAATCTGTGCTTTTAAACATTACTACTATAAAAATCTGGTACAGATTATTATTAAAACTGTAACGTATAAGCTGGAATCGTTAAGGAGATGAAATAGAAGCTACTAGCCAATCCATCACGGCGACTCAGAATCAACGGCATTGCCCGATGGGGTCTATTTAGTATGAAATGAATATATAAAAATAGACCCCAAGCATTTCAAGTCACATTGATTATTTTAAGAATAATAATAGTTATTTATGATATATATATTAGTTGAAAAATCCTAAATGTCGACTAAATTGTTATACTAATTAATGTGACGCGTAAATGACGCGCACACGGCGACGTCCCGTCGCAGACTTGAGCAGGTCGCCATCTCAGAGCTCACCCCACATGTTCCTGGTACGGTTTCAACTCGCACTTGCAGATGCGTCATGTTTATCTCGCTCACATCCGGTACGGAGCCAATTAAGGTCAATATTTAAATATAATATTTATTCTTTCTATAAACTGTCTGAATAACGCCAGTTCGCGGTATTACATTGTATGCCGCGTTTGAGTGTGGTCTCGTATAAACGGATGAGTTTAGAATTAGTCAAGGATTACGTGTAATTAAGACTTTTCAGAGAAAATGCGAGGCCCATTACATCAATTAATATTTATAAGGCCCTTGTTAGGATATACCATTTTTATAATCGTCCTAATTTTACTGGTTATTTTTACGCTTCATTCCGTTGTGCCTTTCCCTATATTTTATCGAATGTCACGAGGCGAAGCCCCAAATATTGCTAAGCCCAGGACAGCAGCCCATTCTGCCTCTCCCTTCTGATAGAAACTGCCTATAGTTACTATTTATTGGATATATTATAATTTTAATAAAGTTTTTTCAAACTATGCTGCTAAAAGAGTGCCGGAAAAAAAACGATGGCCATTTACATCTTGTTTTTCTTGCTCGCATCCGGTATGATGTGCCAAGTGCGAGTGAAACGATACGAGTGACACGTGACGAGATAACTCGGCGGTCGGAATACCAGCGGTTAGGAAAGGACATCGCCGAGTACGCTTGTCATTTACGCATCGTATTATTTTCAGATATATTCATAGTATTCATCGATATCTTGCCACGAAGTGCTTGGGGTTTATTTTCTTTATAAAAAGACCCCCTTCGGACGACACGGTTGTTTTCAAAAGACAGATTGATTAACAAAACTGAAAATATCCACCGTTTTTTTTGATGCAGCATACTTTTTCTACTATGATATATGTACTCCTTTCTTAATATGTAGAGTTGAAGAACAGTTTTTTACGCAATTATGCAGAATAAAGTTCAACTTTTTAGACAAATACAAAAGGTTTATAACATGTAGGTTTAATATTAAAAGAGTTTTTCGAGAAAAATCAAAAACCTGTGGTCCTAAATCGGCACGGCTAGATTAAAGGCTTCTTTATTAGAGTTGAAATCGTACAAAACTATACTTTCTTATCGATTTATAAGATCGAAAGGGCTGCAAACCAGCACAAAATATGTATCTAAACATTTAATTTTTTTTGCCCTGAATCTACGTTTTCCCTCTAATTGCGTTTTTTATCAGTCCCTTCAAGAATGTAAAAACAGGGTTTTACTGCATTTGAGAAGAACGTCTATATAACATATATACGAATGTATATTATTCAACGAGGGAATTGGTTTTATAGAAATATGAAAATCCTTTCCATTTCAGATTATTAAATATCTGAAATAATGTTAATATTAAACACAAGGGAATCTGTGGAAAAATTATAATAATTAATTTTGATCTATTCTGAAGTAACAATTTAATAAAAACATATCAAAATCCCCATAATTTAGCTAAAGAAAATTAAGTTGTTAATTATGTAGACAGAATTGTGGCTATGATATTATAATAACATATACAGTGTACGAGATCCACCAATTAAACCACACGTTTGGTTTAATTTACGAGCCAAGTTCTATCCTCATAATTTCACATCACAAAAGAATACACCTGTACACGTGATGTCTCCGTTTAATTGCAGAAACGTCCACAATATGTATATTTACGTGCGGAGGGGACACCCTGTACTCGTGTCTGACATAGGACACATAAATCAAAACATAAATTACGACGAAAGCACACGTGTTGTTTCCGCGCCATCCTTTGAATTTAATTTTACGCGAAATCCCCCGGCAAAGAATATTTTCGCGTAATACGCAAAAGCCCATAATTTAATTTTCGTTAATTGAAAATTTCTCCACGGCGCTTCTCTCGCCGCTCCCTGCGCATTGTGGAGAAAAGTGGTTGTTGTTGATGAATAGATGAGCCGAACCCCTTTGAACGAGATAAGAGTTTTGATATATGTGAGGCCTCTTGCGGAAACTAGAGATTGATTGGGGCTGGTGCGGATGGTCTACTGCAACGATTTTTCTTCGAAATTTCAACACCTGGTTTTATACGGTGATGTATTGGCTTATAAGTCCAATACTAACAGCTATATAAGTACACATGTAAGCCAATTTTTTTTAATATATTCCTAATTCCATTTTACACGTTTTTGAAATAACGGAATGACAAATACGCGGTTTCGATAACACCAAGTTTAATTTTAGAAAAACTCAAATTTATCGATAAACCACTTATTCATAATTACTACGACTTCCTGATGATTTGTAAACGTTTGGGTTATTGAGGGTAAAGAAAACAAGCATGCTCATAATTATTTAACCTAGCCGTGCCGATGGGGTCTATTTGGGACCCCAACTCTTTTGATACAAATCCTACATGTCACATTTTTTGTATTTGTCTGAAAGTTTTAACTTTATTGTGCACAATTGCGTAAAAAAACTGTTCTTCAACTCTACATATTAAGAAATGAGTATATCATAGTAAAATAAAAAGGATGCTGCAACAAAACAAACGGTAGATATTTTCAGTTTTGTTAACCAATCCGTCACGTCGGCTTGAAAACAACCGTGTCGTCCGAACGGGGTCTTTTTATAATATAAAATAGACCCCAAGCACTTCATGTCATGATATTGATGAATTCTATGAATATATCTGAAAATAATATGAAATAATTCGTAAATGACAAGAGCATTCGGCGATGTCCTTTCCCAGTCTGAAGGCGGGTCTTCAGACTGGGACAGACAGCCATGTTATCTCTTCACGTGTCACTCGTATCGTTTCACTCGCACTTTGTACATCGTACCGGATGCGGATAATAAAAGGTCAATGATTGTTTAAATATTTATGTTTTAGACTTTTCAGACAAATGCAAAAAGTTTGTGACAAGTAGGATTTATATTAAAGAAGTAATTCGAGAAAAATTAAAAAAACTTGGAGTCCCAAATAGACCCCATCGTCACGGCTATGATAACAAGATGTAAATACCCATCGTATGTTTTTTCCAGCACTCTTTTAGCATAGTTTGTAAAAACTTTATTATGATTATAATAGATCCAATAAATAGTAACCATAGGCAGATCCTATCAGAGTGGAGGGGTAGAAGGGGCTGCTGCCCTGGGCGTCACAATATTAGGGGCTTGAACTATATATATTAGATAAAATATAAGTAAAGGCACAACGGAATGAAGCTTAAAAATAACCAGTAAAATTAGAACGATTATAAAAAATTCAATGGTATATCCTGCGCTTTTCACAGCTAGGTTATTTTTGTATAAGGACCTCAAAAATATTAATAGATTTGTAATGGGCCTCGCATTTTTTCTATAGATATTATTTATCCAAATCTTGTTCTTCAGGCCAACAAATAATATAAATTTCAATGCAACTGAAATAATATAAAAAATTAACCAGTGTCGTGGTTTGACACTGGGAGGAATATTAGTGTGAGAGACTCATCCATTTGAGTCTTTAGAATCTTTAACGAATCTTTATATGGATGAATGGCGCTTTGGACGCAACTCATCCATCGTAGTCAAATAAATAAATATAATTTTGGATTTTAACATTATTTAATTGAAGGAAAGCTCTATTATAAATTTTTAATTTCTTCAACGCTATTTTTAACCCAATTAAAAATATCATTGCTCGAGGACTGTACATATATCCTTAGAAATATATTTCTCATTATTATTCCTGACTGTGTACGTGTTATTATTTGAGAAATCTGGTTTAATTATTCAACCTCGGATACATTTTCAGCGTTGAAAACTTTTCAGCATTAAAATCAGTCGACTGTATTTCAACGGCACTCCGGTGAAACGGGGCAAACTTCAATGACACGTCAATCACGCGACTGAAGCGGAGGAAGTATTGAAATGAATCCGTCAAAGGTAGCGATGGTAGCGCACTTCCGGCGGGGTCGACAAATTCGGAAGTTGCCGTTTTATCGGGTAGAAAGGGAGGGAGTGGCAGTTGACAGTTGCCGGGGGGCTCCGACTTCATCGAAAGCAAACAAAGGAGATCAAATTAAATGAGAGACCCTCTCAAACCAACCTGTTCTTGACTCCTCTTCACTCCGCTACCTGCGGAGGAGAGGTCGATGCTTCGGAGGATGTATGCAATGCCTCGACCGAAGCGAATGCAACACGTGGCAGACGACATGCTACACAAGTATATCTTTAACCGAGTAGTAATGATAATGATACTTATAATGATAAAGAGAGATCGAGTTGCAGTCGGTTTGGTTCTGGCTTTACGTCGGATATAATGTGTCTTCACGCCCCAAGGACCACAACCAAAACATCACAAATGACAATTTAATCAATATAAATGCCAGAGAACACTATCTTGATATATACTTGGAATTAAACGTAAGGTTATTGACTTATCCTTATTTTAATATTTTTTTTTCAGCGAAGTCTTTGAGACCATTAATGAGTCATAAGAGAATTTCAGTATTTCTTCATTATTTTTTTTTATTTAAATTTGCATATATAACATTATTTTTAAGAACAAGTCGTTATTTTTTCAATTTACATATCGACGATCTCTGCAATTATTCGAATTGGTGCTCGTAGTTTCATTGTCTATATAAAAATGTTTGGGGCTCGGAGTAAGGACCTCTACGCTAACATATTGCATGGTCGTAAATAAAATCGGCGTTATCCAACTTTGTATTAATGGCATTTAAATAAAAATAATACGAAAAAAAATACCAATCGCTTAGTATGCAGACTCCCAGGGATCGATCTCCTGAGTGGGTGAACTGGTTTTTGTGCAGAGTTGAACCGTTGGAATTAGTTGCAGTTTTCGAGATCCCCGGGGCTCAATAGTATTTGAGTCAAGGCCACCATGGAGCGGATTCGATCTCGAAAACGAAAATAATACGATTGATACGAATTCAGACGGAGTTCGTTGCTCCTTAGTGCCATTGTTGCATTCATAATTGCGGAAAAATGACGGCGTATCGTCATCATCGCGAATAATCTGTATACATTGTCGAGAAAAACATGGGAGATACATATATATTCGCCGTGATGACTAAATTTGGCCCGTGTCCAATGCAGCATGATTCAAGATTGCTTTCACACGTATGTCTTTTATTGGCTGCGGAAAATCTCAATAATCGAGATCTCCAAATATTACAAATATTGCTCGACGATGTCTGTATTCAATTTTGTTTTGTTACGCGGAAGAGCTAAAAAACCAAGATCATTTAAATGGAGAAAAATAAGAAATCCTCCTGTTGATTACGATTAAAAACGAAGATTCAGGTTAGAACAACTAACTAATATAAAACAGGATTGTAAAAATTTAAAGCAAATAATAAAAACAAGGTTTCACTGTATGAGAGAGGGGCAAAGATATATAGAAAAAAGGTCCAAGTCGTCGTTGTCTATAACGATTTTGAAAAAGCATTTGATAAAGTCGATCATGCTAGACTCATTTTGAAATTAGATAGTTTGGGTTATCGGATAATCTCGTACGTTTCTTCTCGAGCTACCTTATAGAGAGGAAACAATATGTGACATACGACTCCCAAACGTCGTATGCTTACAATACACCTTCCTGTATACCGCAGGGGTCAAATTTAGGTCCTTTATTCATCGGGTGGTTCAATGTAAACTTTTATTTTAATGCCGCCATAGAAGCGGCTTCGATGCCGCCATAGAAGCGGCATCGAAGTTTTCCGTATCACTAGAATGCCGCCGCTATGACGGCATGTAACAAATCAATTACGTATCTTTTATAAAATTATTATTTTCACTATATTTATAAACAATGATAATATTGCACAAATCCAAAATATTAATTTATTAAATAACACGTGTTGAGGTATTTAGAACTTCAAAAAACTTCGAGTGCAAAAGGTTAAAACTCCCTGCTTGCTGGAAAGTTGGCAAACTAATAGTCATACCTAAGAACGGAAACAAGTCTCCGTCGGACCCTAAAGCGTATCGTTCTATAACCCTACTACCCGGGCCTATGGAAAAAATTAAAAATAATCATCGCCTCTAGGCTATAGTCCTTACTGTGAATCAATGCGCTTCTATCGTCAAACCTATACTGCGACAATCAACTCAGGATGCCCTACAGTCTGTTCTTACTTAACTCCAACGCTCCAACACGCGTGGCCCTATTCCAGGAAGAGCTAGGGTCCATTGATAGTGCGAAAGAACAACCCTAGCTGCGACTTCTGTGGTGATCTTAAACTATCCTCGGAGCATATTTTGTGGGACTACTACAGAATTCTCTACTGAGAGAGAAACTTTGTTTAACGTGATAAGGCGGACCCCTGCGCCGTCTGCCAACAAGACCTTGTTTTAAATGACCCTGCCTTAAAGGCATTCATTGGCGTTCAAGGCGTTGGAGCAAGAATCACCTCCTTTAACCCAATACCATTACCTTCTTAGATATGGCCTAAAATAGTTCTTCTAGGTAATATATTCTGGTCTAATTTTAGACCTCACCGTAGGATGGGCCGGCAAGGAAAACCTTACTAGTATTATTTAAGTGGCCTATTAACCCTGAGGCGGGTCCTTGTCAACTGGAGGATACCTCCGTTTCAACCATGATGCCATGACTGTAACGGACGTTCTCCGGGTTATCTTGGCTCTTCGAATACGGGTCAGGTCGCCAGCCACAAGCCCGAAAGCCGAGCTGTCACGTGTAGATTGTAACAATAATAATCAGACGAGGTTAGGGCCAATTCCTATTTAATTTACGGTCTGATCGGGTGCTACGGGGCACCTCCTGTAGCACACACGTCACTGAATTGGCCTGGATAGCGGCCTGGCTCCTAATAGCTCCGTAGAATCCACGAAACTGTGATTGTGCCCAACCGCTATCGACGCCACGTCTGATTCCGACACACGACAACACTCGACTAGTAGACGACTAGTAGACGTTTTAAAAACCCTAATTTAAAATCCCTGGCTTTAATCCACCTCCTAGTGGTGCTAGGAGCGAGTATGGGCCTGAGCCGTCGGGGGCCATCCTAACCCCCGCGAGTTGACCTGACAGGCTGGTCAATGCGGTTTTGGGTTCGTAAACAAAAGCACTAACGGCGCTTCCTAAGCGGGTGACCTTGCTCTACCATCCGTAAGGGAAGTGCAATCGATCCCCCAGTTAGCCCCCGTTCAGATGATAAAAGTGCATGCTGAGTCTGATGCAAATGCAATGTTGACAGCATAGCACGGTGGCTCACGTAGGACATCTTCAGAGTAAGAGATGGGGGTGCTGAGGTGGTATCTCGGCACCATTCTGTCTTATTCACACGCTTTGAAGTGCTGGACGTGAGGATAATAGGGAGGGAGACGATTCCTCATTCCGTGACGTGAAGCCGAAGCATCTTGCAAGTGTACATGCGAAAAGAGTGTGGGGTCGCTCCCGACCTTACTCTGTCGGTCTTCTTCGCTGGTTCACTGAGTTCGGTGTGTTCAAGTCAGAGCCACTTTAAGTTAAAATTTAGTTTACATGTGTCGGACGTGTGTATGAGATCATCAAGAATGTTGGGCTTTGTCTTGAGAAATTCTCATCACATACATAGCACCTTAGCTATACGATACAATGGTTCGGAGCTTGTTCGAATCAAGATCAAAGACCAAAATCACCAAAGTTAATGCTGCCCTTTGTCTAGATTTTGTATATTGTATCTCGGTAACTCACTCGCAGAATCTTTGATAATACTTGGACATGAAAGATTTCTGTTTATATACGATAACTGAGATCATAGCATACAGCCAAATTATATTTAAAAAAAATATTTTATCATGTCATCCAATGCGGATTATTAATATTCAATTGCATATCGCGTTGAAAATCCTTTTACCTTTTAAATTTAAACCCAGCTCTGAAAAATACAGCTGAAACTATACCCGTATATGATATAGCAGTATGAATTTCAGATGTTTTTTTATATGAATTCTGCCAGCTAATAAATGTTTAAATATGACAATCTCATTTATATTCATATCCAGCTCTGGAAAACTACAGTCGGAGCTCAGAAAATATATTTGCTACCAAATTGTGTTGGGATGGAGATTTTATTTCCTCATTCTGTCGCAACTGAAAATGTAAAAGGCAGTTTAAAATTATTAGTGACGCGATTAATGTCAACTGTCTTTAAAATTACTGAAGCACGGTACATGTTTGTCATAAATACTGTTTCTCTCTCGAGCTTTAAATTAAATACATAGAAAAAATATGATTTTACTAGCTAATTTTACAATTTAATTCAAACCTTACTTATTAAGAAGACTGCTTAATTAAATTAAGGAAAAAATTACGACTCTGAATGCTAATTATAATTAAATTATACGTTTATATGGGATCCAGGTTTTCAATGATGCGGATATTATTTTCAATCTATGTCAAGCAGAAGAGAAATAGAAAAAGCTCTATGGAAAATTTAAACTGAGTTCATAAAATCGTTAAAGAATTCCTGTAAACAAACAAAAACCATAGATTTTTTTTAAATAAATAATTTACTTTACTGTATAAATGTATCGAATTCGTTTTGAGAATCTGCGTCGATTGGCGAATAAATTGGCAGTGGAAAATTTCAATTAACCCTCGCTCGTCTACCTGCCTGGACGAGTGACATTCAATTTATATTTTGACAAAAGCTTTGTGCCCGTTCGAATCGAATCCATTTAGAATCTAAATAAACACAGTTTGCATTATTTTAAATTCAATTGATTCAATTGCGAATTCCAGATAATTTAGCATTTATTTAATTCAGCAGTGGTAGTGGCTGCATACATATTTATACATTTCTCAGTAATGCTATATTCGTAAATACGGGGGGTTAGTCTTTAGAGGGCAGTAAAAATAAACAAAGACGGCTTTAAGTGTACGTTTTAATTTATTTTTCAGCGAAATAAAATAGGCTCTATATATTTTTAGGCAGTGAATATATTCAGCGCTCTATGGGGAATCCGTCAGATTCATGCATCATGAATAAAATCATAACCGAGTAGCGATTCGTCTTGTAATACCCGCGAGAGTCGAGGGGATATATCGAGGATGCTGAATTTATGAGGGCTCTGAAAAATATATATATATAATATCTATATAATACTTTCTAATACATCTATATATATTGCTATATATATTGCTGTTATTGTCAAAGCATTCTTGTGAAACGTCGTTCGTCTTGCCTCGGGCGAAATTGCTCTAATCCTGTTTGGTAGTTTCCTGTTTGGTCAGGATTTACGAATGCAAGTGCTCGCCTTTGTTCGCCGAATGTAATCTTGGATTTTAAGACCGGACTTAAGTCTCGTTTCCAAGATTTACATCGTGTATTTTTTCTACTATCTGAAACCATCCAGATAAGACTAAAATCGTATATCTATATACGATTTATAATAAGAATATATTGTAAAATTGATTCATATGCGCATGTACGACATGCGCGCCGCACTGAAAAGGTTAACCTAGTCTATTGGGGAAATAACTATTTTAATTTAAATTTTACATGCCTCAAACTATTTTTGTATTTATTTAAAAAAAGTCTAAAGAATAAATATAATCATTGTACTTTATCGTCTGCAATTGCGAAAAATAAATAAAAACAAAAATAATCGCTTCTGTTATCACGGGCGCGATGTTTTTTCTCGCTCGCATCCGGTACAATCTGCTGAGTGCGAGTGAAAAAACATGTCAAGATATTTATGAAGAAATGCTTGGGGTCTCTGAGGGACCCCCTTCGCACGATGCGATTGTTTTTAAGCCGTCATGACGGATGGATTAAGCCCATTAGGTTACAAAAAAGCATAACTAGATTAAATGAAAAAGGAGTAACTTTCATTAAATTAAATTAAGCCAGCCACTGAGATTGCTCCTGAATTTAAATTCGATAGCGATATAAAAATAAATCATATTAAAAAATGAGCCCGATGTATACAGCCGTGGCGGATTGATTTCACGCATCTAGAAAAACTACAATATATGAAATAATTCATTTAAAAAATCCTTTAATTACGAATAACATTTTAAACATTATTTCTAGATTGCCCTTACTCTCATCAACTCTTGTTAACTTACATTCGTGGCGGATAGATTTCACGCATCAAGTAAAAATTGGCAATATTATGTATCTGTTTTTTTAAATTTAGATCTTTCATAATTGCTAACCAGATTTTAATAGTTCATAGTGAAATATTCCTAAAAGATCCCACCAATCAGAAAAGGAGAACCTTTTTCAGTATATGATGATCCAAGGAAAAAAGAAATGACTCAAGATTTAAATTTAAACCGAAATGAATCGTATTTAAGGACGAAAATCGACAACATGGTTAAGAAATTTTGATAAATTACTCAATCCCAATATAGAGGCAGACACAGATTTTGCATCAAACTTGCAAAGAGATAACACCAACCAAACAACACCTACTAGACCGAAGAAGAAGAAAACAACCCATCGACTAGTTGCAAAGTTGTCGAACTGTAGAGTCCCTAGCCTGGAGTATGTACTCTGATTTAATGCGTTTACAGCTTGATGAGCACGGTTTGGCGGAAAGAAACGATTCCAAAGGAGTGGATGGAGCCAAAAATACATGCACATAAGACAAGGACGAATCCTTAAGCACATGAGAGTCGAAGAGTACAGCTTCAAGACCGACCAGGAATTAAATTATTACAAAAAATATTACGAAACCAATTTGGAAGTACGAAGAAGAACCATCTACGGTCAATATTCCTTTTAAGAAAGGCAAAAAGTCTAACATACAAATCTGAATGTTGGTTTTTGACAAAACATGATGAGTGACAACTGGATATCCTAGAGAAAAGGATTCTGATACGGATATTTGGAGCCGTATTCGAAGCAATGAGGAGCTGTGCCTACTGTACAAGAAACACAGCTGTCGTCAGAGTGGTCTGACTCCGGTGGGCCGGTCACGTATCAAGGATGTGGGACAGATTGCCGCCGAAAAGGCTTATGGTTAACAAGCCTTTCTGTCCCTGAAGGTATGAAAGATTACGGCTGAGATGATTGGACTATGTATGCCGGGACATCGCATTATTGAAACTTACCAGAAGATGGCCAAGAGTGGCCAGAATCCGGTGGGACAGTCAGACGAAAGGACTTATGGTAATTAGCCTCCCTGTCCCCAGAGGAAAGGAAGACCAAGACGGGACACTGCATCATTGAAACTTACCGGAAGATGGAGTGCTCATGGAGGATAAAATGAAGGGTGTTGGATGTGGCCAGGACTCTACAACAGGGCTAGACTGACACAGATAGACACAGGTACCTGATTTCTCCTTGGATTGGTGTAGAAGTACACTTCTAATCCTCAATAATAATTCTTCTAAAAAATGGATCGATTTCATACCTCGACAGTAAATTAAATATGTGGTAATTCGCTTCCTTGTCTCGTTTTTCGAGCCTTTTAAAATAATCCTTGATTATTGATCATAGACAACCGAGATGTAATGACAATTCTTTGATTGTTACTACACACTAATGCATTTAAAGTGACATCATCGATTTTAAGATTCTCTAAAGTCTCCATAAATGTCAAAACAGAAAAACAGAGGCTCAAAACGATACCAACTGCTATGTGTTTCAAGGTATAAACAAAAATGACATTAGTTTTCGCCTAATATGATATACTAGATCGAAGATTAAGACCTGATTGACGTTCAAGATATTGACAAGATCACAGCGTGCAGGCACGCGAAATCGGTCTAACCACTAGCGCCATGGCAAACGCTACTACAATTTTTTTTATGAATAAATATAATATTTTCAGATGAAAATTAATGCAGAGACATCTTTTAAAGGCAATGTGATTGTTATAATGTCGATATGTTTAGCCGTTTCATTTTATTTGAAGCTTTTAATTGAAATTGGTTAAAGGGTTAAAGCCGGAGTTGGAGTCAGAGTAGCCCTGATGAATAAACAAGCGAATACTGAGCTGATGATTTACAATCGGCGGTATTTGCCAATATTGAAACAATCTCAACTGTTATTGAACAACGTTCACTGTTAACATCGATCGCTATTAATACAATCATCATCTGGTGCACTCTTATTACGCGAAGACCAACTGCCCGAGCTCTCTGAAGCGGGATTTATTTATGTAATAGCCAGGTCATCATTCCCGTGGCCGTCATCATCATCAGCATCTGTTTTTCCAGTGTGATCAAACCGGGTCTATATCTGTCTCCGTGAGCACAGCACGACGAAACAAATCATTGCGAACGTCTCTTTGTGATTCAACACCAAAACTCGATACAGAAATACAGTGCGATTCAACCCCGTCTACCATCTCAGACGCGGATGGAGGGGGTTGTTTACATCGTGCCAAAACAAACATACGAGGTCTTTGAGACGACGAGAGCTTTCGCCGTGCGCTCGATTGCGCGATACACAAAACAGAAATAAGTTTTCGTGTCGCTTTTCAGAATAAAAAATAAGTAAAGCGGACCCTTGAACAAATTACATAAACCCTTACGAGGGTCGTTAAGTGCGGGCATAGTACGGCTATTTCGTTAGCTGTGAAAAGCTCGTCGTTAAGGAATTGAAGCAAGCTTTTGTCGAGACACTTGGAATAACAAGGGTTTCCCTGTTTATCCGACTAGTTTACAATTTTTTATCGCCCTCGAAAAAAAAATACTATTTGTAAATAGAGCCGGTGTGCGTGTGGTTAGTGTCAGTGTACACTACGGATGTGTATCGGCGTCCATTAAAAATTCATCAGCGACAGAATTGGGTTAGGTATATAGAAAACAGGTCCTAGATCAGCCGTAGAAATGGGCTACCATTAAAACGCAATTAAGACAATTGACCAAACAGATCTGATAGGGCCAATAGATGGTTCCAAACCGTTTATCTAACCCGAATCACGAGATCTATGCGGAATATATTCGGATTATATATCAATATAAATATACTAATGTATTTTTAGAAAGCAGATACGTCTTAAATAAATTATTTAGAGTTTTTTTCATTAAATATACAATAGAAAATATGTATTTTGGGTCATTGATGCCGTTTTATTCTGTCCAAAAATTAAAATAAGTGATGCTAGATATTCTGAAATAAATATCATCTGTGGTTAAAAAATAAGAATATAATTAATAAAAATAATTATTCATGATATTCTCAATAATTTGATTGATATTTTGAATTTTTAACTAATCAATATGACACGTAAATGACAACATGATGCAGACTCTCGCTGAACGTATCAATCGCATGCTTCACTCGCTCTCGGCACATCGTACCGGATGCGAATGAGAAAAAAACATCGCGCCCGTGGCAACAGAAGCAAATGTTGTCGTTTTTTTCGCAATTGCAGACAATATAGGACAATGATTATTCATATTATATATTTTTTAGATTAAAAGTTTGTGACGTAGGATTTATATTAAATAATTATTCGTGAAAAATCTAAACCTTGGGGTCCGCAATATACCCCATAGGCACGGCTAGGTTAAAATGTATTTTAATTGCGAAATAGAGCATCCCCAGAACCTTCATTGAATATTCCTAATCTGCAATGTAATGACATGCCAAATAATGTAATTTTGTTATGGCCACGATTTATTGAAATAAATAGTTATAATATTTTATTTTATAGTTTTTCAGTTTAAAAAAGGTTGCCGACTCCTGGTGCAGAGTTTCACTAAAAATCAGTGAAATTAAGATCACCTTTAATTAATTGACACTAATGGCGCTCAATTGTTATTAAAAAAATCTTTGTATTTAGCTTAATTTTTCTCTATAGTAAAACATTATATTTTTTGGAAGCTGGTTATATCATTACACGATAGAGCAGTGTTTCTCAACTCAGAGCATAACCCTATTGCTGTAAAATATAAACGTTTCATGGGCAATGCCTAATTATTTTTTGGCAAAAATTCTCATCCGATCTAGAAATTCAGGGACTAAGTCCCCATTTTCTATCTAAGGCCCTAAGAAGGAGACAAATATTAAATTTAATTCAGAAAGATTATTTGGCTCCTCCTCCCTTAATTTTTCTTCAAAGGTACACCAACTATTCAATTGTATTATTTTATTTATAATAAATATTCATGTTTATGTAGAAATTTACTATCATTGACATTGTATCAAAGATCCCCAACTTTTCAAATATATTATTTTATATTCAAGTTTACATAGTAATTGACTGTCATTTTGACATTTAACCCTTTCGCTGCGGCAGAGCTAAATACGAATGTATACACATGTGCGGCGCCAAATTATTTACTACCAAATTATTTTTTGGCGAGGTGATTTGTTGGCTGTGTTTATAATACGATTTTTAAAACTAAAATCATCACTTCATTTACTCTAGTTTACATGTAACGACAAGTTAAAGTTGGAAAGAATCGCGCACATGAACGTCATGCGCGCCGCGCTGAAAGGGTCAATGATAGAAAATCGCTGATTATTTAGTAAATTATTTTAAGAACACATTAACGAGGTAGGACCGATGTAACAATAACAATATTAAATTAATTTTACGATGTTTATTGGCGTGCAAATATAAAACTTTCTTTTGATTTTTATGATCCTTTCTTATTTACATTTATTTATTTTTGTGTTTACGTAGTAATCCATGAGTATGATGGCATTTAAAGATGGAGAATCGCTGTGTATGATTGAGAATATTTAACTGTATCATTTATTGAAACAATTTCTATGTATATTTTTTTTTTTTAGAATCTCATAGGTTGCGGGCACCTGGTCATAGCAGTATACGAAATTACCAGAAATAGACCCAGTGCCGCTGGAGGGCATCCAATCTAAGAGCGTCGCTCTTAGCTATCGTCCTTATGCGGTCGTCCCTCCAGCTGAGGGCGTGACGTCACAACCTCATTAGTAGGAACTCTCGCCGGTTTACGTAAAAGATTAAAATAAAGAAGCTGATCACGGAAGAACGCAATTTGTCTCGGGTTTAATGCACGTACATCCATTAATTGTTAGCGCTTATGCATTTATTTATTTTCTAGAGAAAGGTATAATAATATCATAAAAAAAAAATTAAATACATTAAATGATAACGTTTTTGATTGAACCCAAACCGGAGTCGGAGATGGTATGCACCACTAATGGCCGGGTTGATGTATTCGCGCGAGTACGTGCACTTGCAGCAGTAATGTGGCTGTTAAATGTCAATTAGTTGTCATCATTAGCATAATTTGAGTGCTCCGAATGTCACAAGACGCGTAGACAATCAGAAACAAAGGAAAAACGTGTATAACAAGTCTGGCACGTCTCGAAAGATTAGCTTAAGACCTCGCGGGTTCATCAATCTTCGTGTGTTTTACGAGAGGCGTAAATCTTCATTACAATGGATCGACAAGTCAATGCGTCAGCCGGTCGTTAGTAAATATGCCAAAATGTTTGCATATAGCATTGAGAGTGCCTCTTGGAAGACCGCCGAAGCGCACCCTGCAAGACGCTGTTTTGCGCGTTGAATAACTGCTTTTGTTGAGTTTTGAACCCCGGTCGTAAATCAATGGGGTTTACCCATACCTCCGGTATAATAAATTTGAAAACATAAATTCGGGGCCCACTTTTAATCTCGAAACTCGAGGTGAAATAATGAATAAGCGACCCCACCCCCTCCGACTTTTCATCCGGCTCGTATGGCAACAACGATAATTACTCTTCGTGCGCAACTCCATTGTTTCTGAAAGGGTTAAGTTTTCAGAAAACAAAGCAACGACGAATTGATGGCCGACGAGATGCAAGCACCGCGGCGACACTTTGATTATTATCGATTTATTAATGGCGCCTCGAGACGTGCTGGCCGTAAAAGAGCTCAAACACCAATTAGGATCCTGTTCGCGATACCTATTATCCTGAATTTTGCGATAGATTGGCAATTTCCAGTGCCGTTCAAATTAGAGCCAGGGCAAAGAGTAATGAAGCCGGCTTGTTTCTGAATAAAATAGTCACGGAACTTGAAACAAGGCAGAATTTAATTTAAAATATTAAATAGGATGCTGCGAGGAATGTTGCCTACTCATCTGCAGTGTAATGAAGACAATATTAACCTCTGCCTTTATTGTATCCTCTTGTAGAATATACTGAAGTAGGTCAGACTTATAATACCGCTTTATATTCTTGGTCATCAACAAATAGACGCATCGTCGTCAGCGATAACCCACGATCAGTCGTAGCTGGTACTTCCCAAACTTCATCATAATCATCCTAGATGCATCAGCCATATTGTAGAGCTCTGACCTCATCCAACACCCTTCTCCATTTTGTCCGGTCTGCAGCTACACAGTCCAACCATCTAAGCCTTGGTCTTCCTTTCCTCCGGGGACAGGAAGGCTTGTTAATCATAGGGCTTTTCGGAGGCTGATGTAACGTCGCCACTCTGACGACAGCTGTAACCGGTATATCCTTGTATAGGCGATACAGCTCCTCATTGCTTCGGAAACGTCATTCATCGTCGTCAAATACGACTTCAAATATCCATCTTAATATCCTCTTCTCCCGGATATCTAGTTGTCGCTCATCTTGTTTTGTCAAACCCTAATGAGGTCCTAATGAAGGCCTTGTAGAGCTTGACTTTAGTCTTCAATTTTCCCCCAATTGGCGCCTCTCGGTGCATCTTCCGGCGCCTATGTGCGCCGCACAATCTGACCATATGGATGGCGCTTCCAGGAATTTGCTACAAGGCATTTGTTCGTTTTGCATCGACTTTAGCAAGTTTCATTATTAAAATCACACGTTCACACATTTTCCGATGAATGAGGCACAGTACAATAAATCACCTGTATGCTTCTTAATTTTTCAAAGCACTAGAGATGATGAGGCTTAATCGTAATTAACAATACTTTCTGCAGTATTCTTTTCTCTTGTATTTGTAAAGGATTGATAAACGTGGTAAAATATTACAGAAGGATTCGTGACTCGGATCATGGCGAGCCTTTACTGTCGCCTGTGATAGAAATGCAAACACAATTTATAGTAAACACATTGACATTTATAGAAGAACAACATTTATAGACACCGTTAAGGTTAAACACGTTATAGAAGAAATACGCGTGGAGTGTGTAGTCCCAGATGCTCTCTGCTTGGTGATCTATGGCAGTGACGGCAAGAGTATCTGCTCTAGTCCTCCAATGATCCTGAAGAAAGGCGCATCGGGAATACTGAGGCGGAGTCTACTGCCAGAACGTCAGTAATTGTAGTGGTCAGCATGTCAGTTTAATCGTCTATTGATGTGGATTGCCATGGGGAAGACGAGAAGATATATCTAGAGTCGTCATGATAGCATCGGTGTGTAGCGCAACAAGATGGCGACTACATCTTACGGCGAAGCTAAATTGCGGGAACGTCTTAACGTTTCGACAGCCAGGGGCAGAGAGAGAAGAGTTGGGCGCTCGTGGGACGTCTTGGCAGTGACGCTGAAGATCTTCACATTTCATTATTCATTGTAAGATTTGCACGATGTGCTTCATTGACGAAGAATTCAGTGTTGGAGCTTGAGCGTTGTAATTTTGTTGTTGTAGGTGGAGCCGTTAAGCATAGAAGGCAGAGCTGCCGCTGATTTTTTTGTGCTCATCTAGTTCTTGGTCTTGATCGAGTTATTGGAGTTGTTGTAAATTTTTCTTGAAGCTCGGCTGAAGTTGGTTTAGTGTGTCAATTGTATTTTTTTAAATGTTCATTTGAAGAAATTCAGGCGTTGGATGATTATTCAGACTGCACTTTTGAATCCACTCACCATTTCTTGAAATGCTGGTGGTGTCTAAGACATAAAAACCAATACTGTTCCACCAGCGGTTTTCCATTTCAACCCTTACTCTTGTAATCTTAACCACTCAACCTCAAAGGCTACTAATAGTCAAAGTTATTTACTTAAACTCACAATGAAACTCTTGGTATCCGCGTAATTTATTATGACAGTTTGTACTCTCCGGAGAGAGTACAAACGGAAAACCTTTCGGATCACTGAGAATCAGTATACTTCCCTGTCCCAAACCTTCTAATTATGAGTCTGTGAAGTAATACTTCTTAGTGTCTCTGCCATCAGCATTGGTGTAGAGATGCCACTATCTCGGGCTAGGTTGACTAGGATCCTTAGTATTCTAAAGGTACAATGTCACTCCCTACAATCTTAGCAGGTCCTTACGTCAAAGCTCAAATGATGTTTGCTTTTGGAAAATTAAACTCGAAACGATCA